>CM055904.1:33879114-34034114 GCA_029582155.1 Panopea generosa
ATACGACTGACGTTTAACAAATGTTCAGCATTCATAGGATTGACGTTTTACAAATAGTCAGCATTCATGCGATTGACGTTTAACAAATGTTCAGCATTCATACGATTGACGTTTACAAATGTTCAACATTCATTCGACTGACATTTTACAAATGTTCACCATCCATACGACTTACGTTTAAAAATGATGCAGCTTTCATACGATTGGCTTTTTACAAATGTTCAGCATTCATACGATTGACGTTTTTACAAATATTCAGCATTCATACGTCTGTCGTTTAACAAATGTTCAGCATTCATACGATTGATGTTAATAAAAAGGTTCAGCATTCATACGATTGACCTTTTATTAATGTTCAGCATTCATAAGACTGACAATTTACAAATGTTCAGCATTCATACGACTGACGTTTAACAAATTTTCAGCATTCATACGATTGACGTTTAACAAATGTTCAGCATTCATACGACTGACGTTTAACAAATGTTCAGCTTTCATACGATTGACGTTTAGCAAAAGTTCAGCATTCATACGATTAACGTTTTACAAATGATCAGCATTCTTACGATTGACGTGTTACAAATGTTCAGCATTTATACGTCTGGCGTTTTACAAATGATCAGCATTCATACGACTGACGTTTTACAAATAATCAGCATTCATATGATTGACGTTTTACAAATAATCAGCATTCTTACGATTGGCGTTTTAAAAATGATTAGCATTCATACGATTGACGTTTTACAAATGATCAGCATTCATACGATTGGTGTTTTACAAATGTTTAGCATTCATAGGATTGACGTTTTACAAATGATCAGCATTCAAACGATTGACGTTTAGCAAACGATCAGCATTCATACGACTGCCGTTTTACAAATGATCAGCATTCATACGATTGATGTTTTAAAAATGTTTAGCATTCATACGACAGGTGTTTTACTAATGTACATCATTCATACGACTGACGTTTTACAAATGTTCATCATTCATACGACTGATGTTTTACAAATGTTTAGCATTCATATGAATGACGTTGAACAAATGTTCAGCGTTCATACGATTGGTGTTTTACAAATGTTCAGCATTCGTTCGACTGGCGTTGAACAAATGTTCAGTATTCATACGACTGACGTTTAACAAATGTTCAGTGTTCATACGATTGACATCTTACAAATGTTCAAAATTGATACGATTGACGTTTTACAAATAGTCAGCATTCATGCGATTGACGTTTAACAAATGTTCAGCATTCATACGATTGACGTTTACAAATGTTCCACATTCATTCGACTGACATTTTACAAATGTTCACCATCCATACGACTGACGTTTAAAATGATGCAGCTTTCATACGATTGGCGTTTTACAAATGTTCAGCATTCATTCGACTGGCGTTTAACAAATGTTCATCATTCATATGATTGATGTTTACAAATGTTCAACATTCATTCGACTGACATTTTACAAATGTTCAGCATTCATACTACTGACGATTAAAAAATGTTCAGCGTTTATACGATTGGCATTTTACAAATGTTTAGCATTCATACGATTGATGTTCAACAAATGTTCAGTATTCATACGTCTGTCGTTTAACAAATGTTCAGCATTCAAACGATTGATGTTAATAAAATGTTCAGCGTTCATACGATTTATGTTTTACAAATGTTCAACATTAATACGACTGACGTTTAACCAATGTTCAACATTCATACGTCTGACGTTTAGCAAATGTTCAGCATTCATACGATTGTTGTTAATAAAATGTTCTGCATTAATACGATTGAAGTTTAATAAATGTTCAGCATTCATACAATTGTCATTAATAAAATGTTCAGAATTAATAAGGTTGACGTTTAATGAATGTTCAGCATTCATACGACTGACAATTTACAAATACTCAGCATTTATACGACTGACGTTTAACAAATTGTCAGCATTCATACGATTGACGTTTAGCAAATGTTCAGTATTCATACGATTGAAGTTTAGCAAATGTACAGCATTCATACGATTGACGTTTTACAAATGTTCAGCATTCATACAATTGACGTTTTACAAGTATTCAGCATTCATACGATTGGCGTTATACAAATGATCAGCATTCATACGATTGGCGTTTTACAAATGGTTAGCATTCATACGATTGATGTTTTACAAATGATCAGCATTCATACGATTGGTGTTTTTACAAATGTTTAGCATTCATACGATTGACGTTTAACAAATGATCAGCATTCATACGATTGACGTTTAGCAAATGTTCAGCATTCATACGATCGACGTTTTACAAATGATAAGCATTCATACGATTGACGTTTTTTTTACAGATGTTTAGCATTCATACGATTGACACTTTACAAATGATGAGCATTCATACGATTGACTTTTTACAAATGTTCAGCATTCATACGATTGGCGTTTTTCAAATGATCAGCATTCATACGACTGACGTTTTACAAATGTTCAGCATTCATACGATTGACGTTTTACAAATGATCAGCATTCATACGATTGACGTTTTACAAATGATCAGCATTCATACGATTGACGTTTTATAAATGTTTAGCATTCATACGATTGACGTTTTACAAATGATCAGCATTCATACGATAGACGTTTTACAAATGCTCATCATTCATACGATTGGCGTTTATAAATTTTTAGCATTCATACGATTGGCGTTTTACAAATGTTCAGCATACATACGGTTGATGTTTTGCAAATGTTCAGCACACGACTGATGTTTTACAAATGTTCAGCATACATACGATTGGCGTTTTACAAATGTTCAGCATACATACGGTTGACGTTTTACAAATGTTAAGTCTTTATACGACTGACGTTTTAAAGACGTTTAGCATTCATACTATTGTCGTTTTAAAAATGTAAAGCATTCATACGATTGACGATTTACAAATGTTCAGCATTTATACGATTGACGTTTAGCAATTATTTAGTCTTTATACGACTGACGTTTTACAAATGTTCAGCATTCATACTATTGACGTTTTACAAATGATCAGCATTCATACGATTGGCGTTTTACAAATGTTTAGCATTCATACGATTGAAGTTTTACAAATGTTTAGTGTTTATACGACTGACGTTTAACAAATGTTCAGCATTCATACGACTGACGTTTTACAAATGTTCAGCATTCATACGATTGACGTTTTACAAATGTTTAGCATTGATATGATCAGCGTTTAACAAATGTTTAGTCTTTATACGACTGACATTTTACAAATGTTCAGCATTCATACGATTGACGTTTTACAAATGGTTAGCATTCATACGATTGACGTTTTACAAATGATCAGCATTCATACGATTGGTGTTTTACAAATGTTTAGCATTCATACGATTGACGTTTTACAAATGTTCAGCATTCATACGATTGACGTTTAGCAAATGTTCAGCATTCATACGATTGACGTTTTACAAATGCTCATCATTCATACGATTGACGTTTATAAATTTTTAGCATTCATATGATTGGCGTTTTACAAATGTTCAGCATACATACGGTTGACGTTTAACAAATGTTCAGCATTCATACGACTGACGTTTTACAAATGTTCAGCATACATACGATTGGCGTTTTACAAATGTTCAGCATACATACGGTTGACGTTTTACAAATGTTAAGTCTTTATACGACTGACGTTTTAAAGACGTTTAACATTCATACTATTGACGTTTTAAAAATGTAAAGCATTCATACGATTGACGATTTACAAATGTTCATTATTTATACGATTGACGTTTAGCAAATATTTAGTCTTTATACGACTGACGTTTTACAAATGTTCAGCATTCATACTATTGACGTTTTACAAATGTTCAGCATTCATACGATTGGCGTTTTACAAATTTTTAGCATTCATACGATTGAAGTTTTACAAATGTTTAGTGTTTATACGACTGACGTTCTACAAATGTTCAGCATTCATACGACTGACGTTTTACAAATGTTCAGCATTCATACGATTGACGTTTTACAAATGTTAAGCATTGATATGATTGGCGTTTTACAAATGTTTAGTCTTGATACGACTGACTTTTTACAAATGTTCAGCATTCATACGATTGACGTATTACAAATATTTAGTATTTATACGACTGACGTTTTACAAATGTTCAGCATTCATACGATTGACGTTTTACAAATGTTTAGTCTTAACACGACTGACGTTTTACGAATGTTCTGCATTCATACGATTGATTTTTTACAAATGTTCAGCATTCATACGATTGACGTTTTACAAATGTTTAGTCTTTATACGTCTGACGTTTTGCAAATGTTCAGCATTCATACTATTGACGTTTTACAAATGTTCAGCATTCATACGATTGGCGTTTTACAAATGTTTAGCATTCATACGATTGAAGTTTTACAAATGTTTAGTGTTTATACGACTGACGTTCTACAAATGTTCAGCATTCATACGACTGACGTTTTACAAATGTTCAGCATTCATACGATTGACGTTTTACAAATGTTTAGCATTGATATGATTGGCGTTTTACAAATGTTTAGTCTTTATACGACTGACGTTTTACAAATGTTCAGCATTCATACGATTGACGTTTTACAAATGTTTAGTCTTAACACGACTGACGTTTTACGAATGTTCAGCATTCATACGATTGATTTTTTTACAATTGTTCAGCATTCATACGATTGACGTTTTACAAATGTTTAGTCTTTATACGTCTGACGTTTTGCATGTTCAGCATTCATATGATTGAGGTTTAGCAAATGTTTAGTCTTGATACGATTGACGTTTTACAAATGTTCAGCATTCATACGATTGACGTTTAGCAAATGTTTAGTCTTTATAGGTCTCACTGAACAATTACCTCCCTTACATGACGGTAGCAAGATTATTACGCCCAAGAAATTAGAGCTGTGTAAAGCGGTTGGGTAATTTTTTTTTTAAAAATGCATAAAATGTCATATTTCTTTGTGCATATGGGAACATTGGAACATTTTCATGATTTCTGCAAAGTTTGGGCGACCCTGGGAACTGTTTAATGATGCTATAACAGTTTAAAGATGCGTAGTGATACACTGCAACAAATGGGCAGAATTGTCAAAAATGAAGGGGTGCCATCAAACCATCGAAATTGTGAAAAAGCAACCTGGTCAATCCCATGTTTTTTTCTGCATATTTGGACCAACAGAGGACTATCTATGGGAATAAGGCACTTTTAGAACCATTGGTAATGTATCCAGTGTTCCAGAAGTGCATGTCTCTATATGTAGAACAGTACAAAATTAATTGGTGTGTGAGACGTTCAATACGGTTGGCGTTTTACAAATGTTCAGCATTCATACGATTGCCATTTTACAAATGTTTAGTCTTTATACGACTGACGTTTTACAAATGTTCAGCATTCATACGAATGACGTTTTACAAATGTTCAGCATTCATACGATTGACGTTTAGAAATATTTTTTAGCAATATTTTCTGAATTTTTAACCAGGTCAATTAAATATAATAAGAATTTTGTTAATTGATCACGCATATTGATTGATTTGAAGAAAGAAGTATAATACACGGAACTCATGGCTTATATTTAAGTTTATTAAAAGAAACATCGGTAACTACATTTGATCAATGGTAAAGCTTTCATCTTAATTTAAAATATTCACTGTATTCAAATAAATTGACGTAAAAGGGAAATATATTCAAATTAATTTGCATAAACTAATCATAAATGATTCGAAAATTTACGAAATAAACCGGTGTTTCAGAGTTTTCGTATTCGTAGCTTTCTTGTGTCATTGGCTTATCAAAACTGCGATTGACAGATTTCCAATGATAGCTGCAGACATTTTGCGCATGTCATGAGATTATCGAATGAAGCCAAATGAAGTCATTCAAGATGGCGTCAACGTAACATCACATCTGAGTCAGGTTTCAAATGTAACAAATAGTAGAAAGATGGCAGACAATGCTTATCTTAATCATAAAATGTTGCTAACGATGGCCGATGAGAGAACATTATATTCGGAAATTCAATGATTCATTTGGAAAAGTGGTACCAATGGTAAATTTAAGGTAGTTCGCGGCGTTCCTATCGGATATTTTGACATCTGGTGTATATAATCAATTATCTGTACATTTATACAAGTATCAGTTTTGTTTTAGCTTTGTTTTTTTTTAATTAAATCCCGCAGAATCTCTTTAACAGAGCCCGCTAGCATTTCGTGATTTTCGGACGATTTTTGCCGGTTTTTTCCTTATTAAATGATTAATATTAATTGAAATTTGTTTTTAATAACTTTTTTAAATGACTGATTTACAATATTTACAATTTACAGTATGACTCAATAATAAGAGGTGGTGTTCACGCTAGTCTTTTCGCAAATTTGAATTCAAATGAAAAATTAAACACTCAAAAGCAGACGACGTTTGCCTGTTAATTCAAACGACGTCGTTTTTTACGTTACTATTACATGGCGTTCTTCTGACGTCCTCTTAAATCACAAACAAGCGTCGTGTATTAATAAGTGTTTCATTTTTATTTAAATTCAAATTGATGAAAAAAACTCTTTTTATTCGGTCATATTTTAGGGAATTTAATAAAATCATATAAAAACATATGTGCAATTAAAGAACTTGTACTAGAGCATTTTTGCGCAATCGAGCGTGGATATTAAAATACCCGGCTTGATGATTAAAGGTAAAATAACTCAAATTGTATTTCATCTGCATGAAAAATATAATCTTATCGCAGGAAATAAAATAAGTATGTAATAGTGTTATTAAAAACAATATTGAATTAATGTTAATCATTTAACAAGAGGAATACGGTAAAAAAGGTCCGAAAAACAAATACCACCAGGGGGCGCTGTTAATGAGAAACTGCGGTACATTAAAACACACAAAGCTTAAACGAAAGCTTAGACTTCATAGATCAATTGTTCAGATTTTTGATAAATTACGCGAGGTGTCAAAATATTCGATAGGGACTCCGCGAACTACTTTAAAATGGGATCACTGCAAAGATACCTGAAGTAAACTTAGAAAGAGTGTCACTGACTAAACCATGTTATTAAATTTTCAGGTATACTGTGTATCCGACGGCCATTGCTACAGAGGCCTAGAAAGAGCAATTCGCGTCTATGCTGGTTTCAAAAAAATGATTCAGAGAGATGAAGTGATGAATCTGATGGTATTGACGATTCACCTGTACGTTAAGTATCAGTTTCTGTTGAACTCGTATTTCCTATTGCTATGTCATGGAATATGCATACAGTCAAACATCTGCAAGCAGTCACCTCTATTAAATAGCCACTTGTCTTAAGCAGCCAGATTTCCCATTTGCCATTGCTAGGCTTTCAGAGGAAATTCACCTTAATTAAGCAACAACCTGTCTTAAAAGGTCTCTTTTGCTCCTTCCCTTGACTGACTGCTTAAGACAAATTTGTCTGTATATACAAGGTGTAACCACTACTTTAACACGAAGCATCTATGTATCCAAAAGAAACCTTGCAGTTTTGATTCCTAAATATCGGCTACATTGCATATCCAATATCATAACAACATTATATTTATGCTGAATTATCAACTGGGTATAAACCGAATCAGTTATTTTGGAACTACGTCATTCTATTTTTGGATTGAACTCACCATATTAGGGGTGTTTATAGCATGATAGAAGATTTATCTGTTACATAAACTATAACATAAACTAGATCGTTATACTACTGCCTGTTCCGATAGCGTAGTGGTAACGGTTTTAACTGACAACCCAAATGTCGTGAGTTCGAGCCGTATATATAATGAATTCTTATTTGCATTTTTATTTGCCATAATAGTATCGGAGAGCCTTGACATATAATATTAACTGTGTTATACTATTGTCCGTTAAAACAACTGCACAATTAATAAAATGCAACGATTTTTTGTTAAATTCAACGTTCGCGGAGAAAATTTACTTACAACGTTTCTGATAACGTAAACTAACCGTAAAATAAATTCTAAAGCATCAATTCAATCATATTGTTTCGTTTGAGCTAACAATGCCCTTTGAAATACTACTAGTTTGTGATAAGCGACGTATGAAGTAGTAACATTTGAATATTCATATCTGCATATGGTTATATTGTTCTAGGTGTAAATATTTATAAGATACGTGAGTACGAGTAAAATTGATTTGAACAGTGCCGGTTGGCATTGAGCACCCCACCAACTCCCAAGTCAAGTAGATATCCTACGCACAAAACAACCTCCCCCCCCCCTCAAAAAGATATCCCATAGACAAAAATAACTCACTCAATTTTTTTTTTATCTAATAAACCGATAATACTGATGCACTAATAACAGTTCAGTTTTGAAATGAAAGGTCAAATACGCCTAAACAAGCATGTTTATCAGAGTTTTGCTCCTTTATATAATGTATAGAGTCTGAATACATGCATGCAATATTAACGTTAATACACATGTATCATTATCATACTATCTCTGTCTAACCACTAAGGTCATACGTTAGAGTCCCTCTCTGTCCAAAAACTTAATTTGAGAAGGTTGCCAGGTACTTGCGGAAGGATGGTGTTTCTACTCGTATTGTTTTTATTTAAAATAAGGTGGAATTTTATATTAAAAACATTGCCGTCTGTCCTTCAATGTTAGGCTATCAAATCTTTCAACATAATGTGTACATTATACATGAAATTTAGTCTGTGACTGTAGATATGACACGAAATGAAAATCTTCAGCGAATAACAAAATGTCTAGTCTGTTACACATTTGTCGTTAAATGTGAATGGGAATTTCAGTTCATGACAGATAACATTTGCTAGTTCCCTTTTATAGCATACTAAAGATAAGCACATTTTTCAAGGCATATGCTAAACAGTAATGTAGCTATATGTATGTGGCGCGATGGGATGGAGGGTACAGGGGGTGGAGGGGAAATGATCATTTAGGCGATGCGTACAACATAAATTATAGAAAAAATATTATTTGTGTTACTCATGTTCCCTGACGAAATGTAGATAACTATTTCACTACTACAATAATTCGGTTTAAATGTTATTTCCTACCATGCGACGAATACGTTAGAATCAGTAATGTACCAAAACAAAATGAGAGGCGTCAAGCGCATGATGCAGTGGTAAAGCTTTGAACCCAGGATCGGAATGTTCAGAGTTACATCTGATGTTGATGAAACCGACTGTGATAGTCTTGTAGCACCGTGCGATTATAGAAAAAAAATCAAAATGGCCATCACAATGACGGCCAAATCATGATATATCACACAACTACAAATGTGATTCCTGTTTGTAAATATTACGTTGTAAAATTTAGTGTTGGATTCATGGTCACATGTTTTATAAAATATGCTGACTAAGTTCAGGTATATTTATGTATGTGAGGAAAAATAGTGGTGTTGTTGATAAATCTGGTATTTCAGAACTACTTTCCGAGAATATGCGATCAGGGATGTGTGTGTAATAAGGCGGAAGAGTCAGCTGCGGATTGTTAATGTTGACAGTGACTTCAGAAATGTTACATTTGTGGAAAAGTTAAACCTTCATGGATACCATTTCTGTGGACAATTCTGAAGACTTTTAATTGCTTTACAAGGATACAGGACCTGGTCCTAAATTCGTCAATAATTTGAGTCTGAGAATCTAACATTTTTGTAAAACCCTGTAAAATACAGTTATGGGTAATAAATGTGGTCCTGTAACATTTTCTGTTAAATAATCCTTGAATATGCAAATAAACAAAGTAATATGCTTGTTTAATAGATGTTATTTGAATATTAAAGTTTTGACATTTTGAGTCTGAGTCCCCTATTCCACTAGGTGTCCGATTTTTATTGCACTTTTGGCATTTTTATTTTACGATTTCTCAGAAAAAGGTTAAGACACGTTTATATGTGCCTATATAACGCTACGCCCCTGGACGGCGGAATCTTTATACATGACAGATGACGGCGGAAACTTTATATTGACAGATGACGGCAGAATTTAATACTGACAGAAGACGACGGAAGTTTTATACTGACAGACGAGGCGGAAGCTTTATAACTAACAGATGACGGCAGAATTATATACTGACAGATGACGGCGGAAGCTTTATACTAAAAGATGACGGCGGTAGCTTTATAACTGACAGATGACGGTGGAAACTTTTTATTGAAAGATGACGGCAGAATTTAATACTAACAGATGACGGCGGAAGCTTTATACTGACAGATGAGGTGGAAGCTTTATACTGACATATGTCTGTGGAAGCTTTATACTGAAATATGCCGGCGGAAGCTTTATACTGACATATGACGGCGGAAGCTTGATACTGACAGATGGCGGAGGAAGCTTTATACTGACATATGGCGGCGGAAGCTTTATACCGACAGAGGGCGGTGGAAGATTTATACTGGCAGATGGCGGTAGAAGCTTTATACTGATATATGACGGCGGAAGCTTTATACTGACAGATGGCGGCGGAAGCTTTATACTGACATATGGCGGCGGAAGTTTTATACTGACTGATGACGGCGGTAGCTTTATACTGACAGATGACAGCGGAATTTTATACTGACTGATGGCAGCGGAAGCTTTATATTGACTGATGACAGCGTAAGCATTATACTTACATATGACGGCGGAAGCTTTATAATGACAGATGATGGCGGAAACCTTATACTGACAGATGACGGCGGAATCTTTATACTGACAGATGATGGCGGAAACCTTATACTGACAGATGGCGGCGGAATCTTTATACTGACATATGACAGCGGAAGCTTTATACTAACATATGACGATAGAAGCTTTATACTGACGAATGGCGGCGGAAGCTTTATACCGACAGATGGCGGCGGAAGCTTGATACTGACAGATGGCGGTAGAAGCTTTATACTGATATATGACGGCGGAAGCTTTATACTGACATATGACTTCGTAATCTTTATACTGTCAGATGACGGCGAAATCTTCATACTGACAGATGACGGCGGAAGCTTTAAACTGACATATGGCGGCGGAAGCTTTATACTGACAGATGACGGTGGAAGCTTTATACTGACAGATGACGGAGAAGTGAAGCCCGAAATAATTACACGAAACAAATATTATGAAAGAAAATGGAGCTTGACCATACTACATCAGAACAACAAAAATAACCCCTGTTACGCCCATGCCCTTCCAAATTAATCTCGGTGACGTCACTTATCAACGCTATAAATAACACTTCTTTTGCCGGATCTTTCATTCACAAATTAGTTCAGTGTGCTAATTAAACTCGACGATGAAACTTGTACTTCTTTGTCTCTGTGCGGTTATTGGTAAGTTGATTTCCATTATTTTATTTTTCATATTATTGCTTGCTTATTGAGAATAAAGTTTGCTTAAAGTAGCTGAATGGCAAATTTGTTGTAGCAAAAATATGACATGATAGTTATGTACAGATTGTTATGTGATCACGAACACACATTTATTGGTTAGCTCAGTGTGTTTCTAACTATAAATGCTGGGTTCGAGAAATCGAACCCCGTCTGTAATGATTTTTATGCGACATTGTTTCTTATTATCATTCCTCTCTCAACGCTGTTTCAAGTGTGAAAGTTATAAGCTACTTGCGGAGTACTTGAGAACATGTTAACCGCCGTACAGGATACCAGAAAAGAGTGGTTAGGTTAACTAATCACCTGTAAGTCCTCTATGGCATACATATGACGCTTAATATTCGATAAAAATAAACATTTATTCACTGATTCGGTTACCTTAGCCGGTAGCGCGTCTGGCTATCGTGGGTTCAATTATGTCTTATTTCCATTCGTCTTTCGCCGCTTATTTCTAGTTATCAGTTATCTGCGGTACGATGTTCCGTTAGGGCCATCTGCGGGCATAGATATGGTTGAGTGTATATTTCCCTCTTGAGTCAACGGTAACAGACGCGTAACAATCATTACGGGAACTTTTGGCAGGCGGGGATTCGAACTCACGACCTCTGGATTGATAATCAGCCGCGCTACCGACTGAACTAACCGTATTTGGCATAATAGTTATATAAAACTATTACATAACGGCTCTTTAATAATAGTTATATAATTTCATTTGCAAATTTAAACCTTCTTATATTGAATTGTGGGACGGAAGAACAGTGTATAGAGTTTGGCAGCTAACGCCAGAGGTCGCGGATTCGAATCGCAGGCTCGACACGATGACATCTCGTTAACAGCTACACAGGAAACAGATTCGACAGAAAGATTCTCTAAGATGCTCTTAGTTTTTTTCGCAAATTGGAATAATAATTTTAAAATATAATATTACAGTTGTGGTGACATCCGAACCCTGTACGAACACACAGCAGTGTCAACACAGTGGCGTTACAAGCTGTTCACATCACACCCACTTAGTTTGTCACATTGAAGGTAGTATTCCTGGATATTGCGAATGCACCTCTCCAACAGGTACGTTCAAATTATTACCATGAAAAATCAACCTCTTTAATATCTCCAGCTGATCTATGGACTCGTATTGACATTTTGTGTGTGCTGTTGTGCAACAACCAGTTGCAAGCCCTGCACACCTTACACTTTGTGTGTGTGCTGTTGTACAACAGCCAGTTGCAAGCCCTGCACACCAGACCGGGACATAGCGGGGACTTTGAACTCCCCCCTTCAGAGCTCAGGTAGGGACACGTTTCTGGTCAAATCCCTGTTAAGAAACTGTTTGTACCCGAGGACCATATTGTTGTCATTGCTGACGTCAAAGATATATAAACATCATATGGCAACAAGTGAAGCTTGCCAATGTTAATGTTCATGAGAGAACTCTAATCGGTACATCACTAGAACCAACTCTTTACTTTTTCTTAAATGATTCATAGTCAGTAAAATTACTATTTAAAATTTCACTGACTATAATAGTGAAATGATTTCATAGTTAAATCTCAACAATTCGTCAAAACCAATAAACTTGAATAACATTGTTTTACAGACCACACCTGCACCGTATTAGCTGATTGTGCCAACGCCTGCGATCACAGAAACGGACACGAACACTGCGTTGACGGTCATTGCAGATGTATACATTGAGAATGTCAAATGGCGTTTATTCTCAATAAATGGACTATGTTGTAGACTTTTATTAATTTCTTATCTTCACCATCATCATCAACCATTATAAATATCATCATCGCCATCATCATCATTATCATCATCGTCGTCATCGTCGTCGTCGTCGTCGTCGTCGTCATCATTATCATCATCATCATCATTATGACTTCCAAATATGAAAAAATAACACTGAACGTCTCGCACCATTATAACATTTCCCAAAGGGCTCCATTATGCCCAAAACATAGTGACAAAACAAAATCTGCAGAATGTGTCATACCTTGAATATATATTTTTTTTTAATTTAATGGTTTCGTGATATCAATTCACAGAATAATTACATGTCAACTATTCCGAGTCGCCCTTGATACAGTTTGAACCATCAATTCTAATATGACACATACTTGCCTAGGAGTCTCGTATTAGTATCATATTTTCAGTTGTGATGTCCAGAATACTGATCATTTAACACATGGTATAAAAATAAATCACCGTTATATAAAGCCCTGAAAAAAGAAGACAAAGATGACTATAGATTTACTTCTTCCTACTCCTTCATCTGTCCGGAGTATTAAAGGGAAATAAAAGTAGTGCGAGTCCTAAATGGAAAATTCCTTTTGATTTAACGAAATATATTACACCAACTCATGGAATTCCACGCTCAGATAAGTGAGACATTTTGCTAAACATATTTGGCCATAGACTCATCAGTAGGAACGCCAGCGACTCGCGGAGTGATATGTGTCACAATCAGGTGACAAATATCACATTTTGACAGAAAATTGGTGAAAAATACATGCCTTCTAAAAATCGTGAAAATAGTAGTTTTAACTGAAAGATCGGCTAACTCGTCTTATTCCTCAAATAACCGATAAGACAGAGATTCCTTTAATCCCATTTATTTCTTTTCGGGAAGCATATTTAACATTGCTATACACCGCGTTAATCGAATCTCAAGTTCACAATTTGCACCTAATATTTCACTTTTATACAAAATGATTTAAAAAATCGGTCCTTATAGCGAGAAAAATTCTGAAAACATCAGCAGGTAGGTCAACATCTCCTCTAGCGACAGACAAAATTAAAAAACATCACATAATTGTAAATCGAGCAATTATTGAAAAATCGACTCACTCTATAATAAATGATGTAACTTTTTCAAAAATAAAATTATAAAATTATATGCGACAGATTGTGCACAAATTTCCCATTCCGCCAATATACACATTGACAGTGATTATGTCAAGGCTTTATCTTCTGGATCGAATAAAGTCGTAGTTTTCACGAGACGTTTAGAAAAAATTGACGATTTTAATTATGGCTAAAAAATATCCAAAAGTTAAAATCGGATAAAATGGTTTCATTAATAGCGATAAGGCCAAATATCAATTCAAAACCTTCAGTAAATTATCCTGAATCAATAAGTAAATATGAAGAAAAATCAGGAAAAAACATTGTTTTTGCCGAAATTCAGTTTTGTGACCGTCGTGGTTACGATAATTTTGCATCGAAATCGGCGTTAAGAAATTATGAATTGATGTGAAAAATAGATTTTTTATAATTTCTAATAGTTCTGAATTAAATAAAAATCACATATTATACATTACCCTATTGTTATTAACTTACGTGCAAAAACAATGTATCAAATAAAAATCAAACTTTTAAAAAATTATGTTTCTTCAGATGACTGGCTGGGCACGGTTTGATTTGCATGGTTTATATCTAAAATGCCCGTTATATATTAATATAATTATCAATAACTTACATTTTGTAATAAATAACAGTGCATTTATAAACTTAATGCAATTCTGAAACTATCTCCTTTACAACATATATTTTAAATGCATTTTATTATATTAAAATTCATTTATAAAACTTGCGACTATCGATTTCACACAATTATATCTTGTATACCCAGTGTATGACGCTATACTAGCGAGCAGAATAGTGCAGACATTCGGAACACTTCGCCGATTTTCCATATACCTAATGATGATGAACTCGCTAAGTATGAATGCTTGTAGTGCACGTTCATCGCAAGTAGGCGATAAATAACGTGTGCAATAATATATTAAATAAAAATATAAATGTTTTAGGCTTAATAATGTTTGTTATCACACACTATTTCAGTAATCAATTCAATGATGTCACACACAATTTCAGTAATCAATGCAATGATGCCACTCGTCCAAAAGCAGCATTTTTAATTGTAGTCGAGGTCTTATAATTATTTTATTTTATGCCAATTTTAATTGTGTTAATCTCTGTCTGTTGTTTGTATGGGTTGATTATACAACTTTCGTCAACAGTATCTTACTGATGTAACGGCGTTCAGCGCATTTAATCATCGTTCTGAGGATTTTGAAAACTGTTAACCAATATCAATGACCTTTCCAAATCACTGCCAATGCCATACGCATCTTATCTCTGCAAGTCACTAACTACTTTCCCACAAATCCAGAGGTAGGAGAATCAATGTCGGAACACAAAATGAACGACCGAGCATCATAGAGAATGTGCAAAATTGCAGTCTCAAAAACGTTTTTAAGTTTACTAAGGTAGCCTGTCCCTGTTAGCTACTCAGTCGGTAGTAAGTCTGTCTATCAAATCTGGATCGTGAGTTTGAAAGCCCATCCGGCTAGTTTCCACGATGATTGATATACAACATTACGCATCATTTTCATTTCTTGTATGGTGTTTATCGAAGCTTTCAACATTTGTTTAGTTATATCGTGACGGTTAAGAAAGTCCATGAAAGTTTGCAATATTATGGTTATATTACTATGTAAGTCTGATGTCGATGCTGTGATATATTAAGCAGCTAGACCTGACAGGGTGATCAGAAATGCTAACAATGTGCATTTGGCTCATATCAGGTAAAGGGTGACGGAAAAGCGATATATTTTGTACTTTTATTTATTTATTTTTACATATGACTGTAAACAATACAAGAAACAAATACAACTAACAACAAACAAATACAATCTACAGTATATACAAACAGTTATATGACAAGTCAATAATGTTTAGTACTACAATTTGGATTTACAAGATTATTAATTACACCAGACTATAAATGGTTAAAAATAAAACAGTCAGATTAAGATGAAAGATTTCGTTGAATAAAATAAGATTATGTAAATTCCAATGAAGTTTGCATGTGTGCATTTGTAGTCTTTCAAGATGATTACTGATAACTATATCAGTCATTAATTAACTAATACAATGGAGTCAGTTGTTTCAGAGAAGTTGTTTAAAGAAATCATTGATGGTCAGATGGGTGATAGACAAACAAGAGGTCCAAGAGGACATGAATCGCTCTACTGACAACAGATGCTACATGTAAAATATCTAAGGTCTAGGTCTTAAACTTTCAGATAAACTATTTTTTTTAAATGTTCCTTAAAATGTGCTTATAAGCCCTGTGGCGGTGGCATTTGAGGTCATGTCACGCTGGTTCAATAACTCGTCCGAGATCTTGTTGTTATAACAATTATGCACGTTTTGTTAAGATTCACTTAAAAATTAATGGTGCTCTCGCATTTACAAGAAAATGTTTAATAGAAGGACGGACGGACGACGGACAATTACCATGACAACAGCCCTGCTGGCCTTTGGTAGAGCTAAAAACTGTTAATTTTGTAAATTTCATAAGTGTACCCTTTTTGGATAATAAATTCCCTGTACGGGTAAAACACAATAAAGGGCACAATTGTGTTGCACTTGTGTGTGTGTGTCTATATTACTATCGTTCATTCTTTTTACTTATACATGTTATTTCTTCTTATTATTTTCTTTCCACTTCTTATATCCCTCTATTTATATAAACAGCAAATGCATTGCGACAACCTTAATTGTCGTTTATTACATAGCCATTGTCAATTGAATAATGTTTGTAAAATTATAAGGGAAGGGCCGAATCTAAGTTGAGAGAACTTGTGGCCCAATCCGTTTGCTATATACATGTATATATTGGCAATAAAATATGTTTAAACTATATGAGAAAATAATTTTTTTTTTTATATATCAATGCCACTAAAATCTACAAATTAATACCAATTCCACTACGAATTGACAGTTGAAAGAGAAGTTCAACTTTTAAACACAGTACACAGTTATAAGGTAATTTGAAATAAAGATTGAATGAAAGATAAAAAACATTTTCTTTGAAAACAATACATAAAATATGGAAAATTCTGCTTGGGTACGGTGACACTACATAAAACTTGCTGCATCAAAACAAAATTAAAATCACTATTGCAAAAAGTAATGTGTGAACAAACACTGAAATAAATTCAAATAATTTTATGAGTTGATATTGATTAAAGATATAGCTGCAAAACATAACAAATATAAATGAAACCTTAAGATGGCATTGTTTTTTAGTTTTTTGTTTACATCAGTTTGTCATAAACTTTTAAAAAGTAGATTATATAAACATCAGTTTCATACTTTGTAATGAATATTAACTTTTATCCAAAACACAAATGTAACAGTGGATTTTCAAGAATCAAGAATTAAGTTACTATATTAAACAGATATTGGACACTACAATATGCTATTTTTTTATTAAAAAAAAAGTGCAACAAATTTTCCTGTATGTAAATTTGAAACAGTTTAAATATCATTAGTCAAGTTTATCCATTCTCTAGTTTCATCCCAACTATTTATCTCTCTGGGATGTTCTTGGATGTTATGCCCCTGGTAATCTAATCAGGCACTTCTAACAAGGCGATTTTTTCTAGTCTTTTTACATGTATAAATTTGTAAATGTATATATATGATTTACAAAGCTGTAGGCTCTGATTGGTGTCTTTCTTCACATTGATGAAAAATGTCAGAGGCAGTTCCAATGGCCAACCTGTTACTTATGACTGCATTCTCAGTTTAATCAATGTATCGCTTTGTACTAAGATGTGAAACCATGTCCATTGATGTACTTCTTCTATTTCTAGTCCAACATATCACCACTTTCTGCAGAGAGATACACACAATTAAAGTAATCCTGTCAAACCTGTCCATAGCAGTCAGTTAGGGAATATCCATGGCCGGTAGAGACCATAGAGATTTCATTATTTGATTAACTGTCCTATTCAATTCTAGGTTACGAACACTACACAAATAAATACCATTTTAATGTTAGAAAATTCTTCCCAGTTTCTGTTGTTATATGAGTTCTTTTGGTTTTTATCTTTTTCATATTGTGTAAATATCTGCTGCTGATAATTAATAATCATCACAGTCAAGATTTCTAGTCAAATAAAGGTTGAATATATGATTTGCTGATTTGGAAAAGGATGTAATTAAAAATCGGATGCAATCAATTGTCAGCAAGTATTTTAATCATCTAAATGTCTTTAAGTTCCAAAAGTAATGGTGGTATTAGAATACAAACATACCTAACATACTGAAACTTGAATTGTTTACTATTGACACAGCAATGAAGTGAGGCAATAAAACATCCAGCCTTGGATTTTGTTGTTGAACCATTATATGGAGATACAAATGCATTATAACAGTAAAGAATAACATTTTAATTGCATGTTTTTTCAAAGCATAATAAAGCTTAGGTAACAACGAAAGAAAGCTATAACTTAAACCACTTTTACATCAACTAACATATCTTAACCGAAGTTTGTCATACAGCTATGGACTTTATATTGAAATATTCAAGATAAAAGTGTCATTATTTGAATGTATTTAAATTCTCATGTATCATTTGATTTTATAAAGAAATTACTCTTCAAAAAAGGGTATTTTTCAAGTGCAACACCATAACGACCAAAAAACAGCCCACTTCCTATTATTCTCAAAAACGATTAAAGATAAAACCTTGAAAAATTCAGCCAATCATAAAAAATTCATTTCACACATTTTAAATCAATTACAGTGTTCTGTAGTTAATAATATAGATGTACAATAACTATGACACACCAGATTTCCAATTGTGCTCTTTATTGTATTTTACCTGTGTACTGTAATAAAGGACCTAGTCTTACATGTAACTGTAGCGGCTACATAATACTTCACATCTCAATATAATTAAAATAATCACTTAAATAGATAATAAGAGCAGTCAATAACACAGTTCCTTTGACAATTAAAATCATCTGTCATAGAACTACCGACTTTGATTGAGACTGGTGACCAATCCAAGTAAACAAGAGTTGTCTCAGATGACTCTTTATACTGTTAAACTTTATATGAAGTTTCAATCCAAAGCATGCAATAGTGACTGCTGAGAAATAAACTTTAAACATAGTTTCCAAGTCAAGCAAGGGCCTTTATTTGCAAAAAAATTCTGACAAGAGCTATTCCTGCAAATTAAGTTAAAAACATAAAGTTTTCATCAAATGCGTTGAGTGGATGATGAGATATGTACTTGATGGTACTTGCACGCAAAACTTTAACCAAAATTTCTAAGTCCAACAAGGGCCACCATTTGCATAATATTTAAGCATGAGTCATCTAACTTACTTATTGTGGTATGTTTGATGACTGGGATGTCTTGTGTCAAGTTTAATGCAAATACATTGAGTGATTGGTGAGTTACAGCCGTGCATGCTAAACATTAACCATGGTGTGACGCCAACATCGACACTTGGGCGAGTAGAATAGCCCTCCTTATTCTTCGAATAGTCACGCTAAAAATAGAATTCACTGTTTTCACATGTAAGTACTCCTATGTAAAAATCAAGAAGAAATTCTGAAGAATATTTCTGAAATTTAACAATTCTATGTCTTTTTGAGCCTTGCTGAACCCTTTTGAATATGAAATCCATTTTATTAGTACTACTGTAAAATGATAACTAAAATTGAATAGAAAAAAAATGATTTCTTGTTTTCTGCGAAGTGCTCCAAAACACAAATCAAACTCTTTTTACTGGGCTCCTATAAACCATAGCAGTTTTATTTTAACATAGTTAAACTTCCTATTAATAGGGATATTTAAACCAAATACGAATGAATTTGACTAAATCGGTTTTTGAGAAGATTTTTGGAATTTCTAAATTTTATCCTTTTATGGGTTCCTGCTGACTACTTGTGGATATTACATTCCCTTTAAAGGACCCAGTCTCAATTGTTATGACTAAACAATGATCCAGATATCAATAATTAAAAGTAATTAATATATAAAAAATGAAAAAAACAAACATCAAGATTATTGAATTACTACCTAAAATATGAGAAAAATAGAAATTTCTGTTTTCCCATAGTATTGCTATGTAAAACAAGCACGCTTCCTGTGTACCAATGGACCTTAGTCCTTCTATTTTCAAACACTTGAAAACCCTTCTCATATGAATCATTTATACCAAATATGAACAAATTTTGGTATTCAGTTCTCGAGAAGATTAATATGAGAATTTATACTCAACATGAAAGTTCATGTATATATCAAAGCATATCAATATTGGCCTACACTATCGCATGTTAAGAACTTATTATCTAATCTATAAAGCAGTAGTAATTTTGAAATATTAACTGTTTAGCCAAGCTCATATATATTTGATACTCATTTCTTTGCACTTTCGGATCACCCCAACATGGATCTTTAACTGGCAGATCTTCATCAACATGCGATATAATAAATAAAATGAAAAATAAATATTTAAAGAAACAGGCAAACAGAACTGCTTTGGAGTATTTTTCTAATCCTGTACACCATCATAACAACTAGGTAATTCTTATAAACATATGATCAGTTAACCTAACCATTAGTTCCGGGGATTCAAACTTAACACCCTCAGATACATAGTCAGACACTCAACCATTTGAGCTAATCAGACTCAGCTCTAATTCTTTTTGAATGGGGTTTGAGCCATTAGGTAGGTTATATATATGACATTTTCAGTTTTATTAGAGAAGGCAGTGAGTAGAAGGCAGAATTCTCCTTCTGCAAATAACTGGCAAACTTTCTTGGGACCAAGCTATGTTCAATCACATTACCTCAGCCATGACAGATAAGTAGTCATAGACAACAGCGACTAAGATCACTTGGTAACTTGGGGCTTCTGCACTTTTTGAATATAGAAGTGAATATTGAAAAAGTAATGTCAATACATGAGTTCAATGCCTTATATCATATATTTTGAGACTTGTTTAATAAATTCAATAATAAATGAGCACTCAGGGTAAGATTCTCTATTTACCTTACTTTATTGTAATACATTAATACACTGCCACCGAATCTTAAACATTTTTTAATCATGTGTGTAGGTTAGGCAGTAGTGTAGTGAATAGAGTGTAGGCTGCTCAAGCCAGAAGTTTTGGGTCTGATGCCAAGCTCGACCCTATGCCTCTTAAAGAACAGCACTCATATGCGGACTTAAGAACGGTTAAGATAGAAGCTCTGAGCTCTCTCCATATTCAAGCTAGATGAAATTATTAAAAACTAAGTGTATTGATGAAATTTAGACATACTTGTTCTTTTAATAACATACTGTACAAATATCACATAGGATTACATGATTGGGATTCACAAGTTAATTTTGTTCAACTTATCTCAAACTAACATAGGTATGCAATATCTAGGAATACAACTGAACATATAAAGAAAAACTTCAGATTTGTATCACATTTAAAATGTTATAATATAAATTCCATTTAAATTAGAAGCACAGTTTATACCTGTTTGTAGTACTGGTTTTAACAACAACCATGAAATATAACTGTGGTGGCAGGTTCCTTTCTTATTCATATCACTGATCACATATCAAAACTAATCATGTTTTATATAGATCAAATAACAATAACAGATTTTAAAGGGAATATATCAGGATAGTCCAAAATTTTATGTTGAGTCCTGTCATTATGTACTTATAGAGAATATATTCAGGATTTTTCAAAATGTTAAAATTGGCTATATAAACAATTTTTTCCAATAAACCTCACTTTATTGGCAAAACAATATCTATTTAAAATAATAGATTGGAAACGGCTTTCCTAACTTGGGTTACTCTTTCAATTGATTTCCCACTTAAAATGTCAACATATTTTGTGTCATATTAAATGAGTCAAGTGACGTCATTTTGATTTCAATTTGAACTACATGTACTTCAACTATTCGGTTTATATTTATTAATGATAATGAGATGATTTTTATCCATTTTGATGAATATTTTATTTTCTAAGACATTTATGGCGTTTTATCTGGATACACTCCCTTTAAATGAGAAAATATCTTACTGCAGGTACAGATTCAAATAAAAAGGTTAGAGGTGACATAATTAACAAAAAAATAAATTCATCTATAAAATTATACAGTATTTGAATTATATTTATAATACATGAAAATTCTGCATTGCAGATGACCTTAAAGTGCACACTTCATAAGGCTGTCCTTAAAAAATATATGTTCGCCATGCTCCTTAGTAAAATGCTTACTGAAAGTTGCAGCTTACCAAACTTTTGTATTGACTTTCAAAGCATTGAATTTTATTTTCATTATTTCTGTCTATTTTTGTTTAAACTGACTATGTATATTTTTTTAGAAAAGGACTTAACCCCATTTTCAACACATTTCAGGTTATATATTATAATCTCTCAGAATAAATACTGGTATAAATAGAACCACCAATCTTCGTAAGTCACTACCAAACTTTCTCACATAAAGTTTCTGGACCGAGCAGATGAGAAGTAAAAGACCTTGAAATGGCACCTCAGATCATTTGGCCACGGAGGACCCATAAACAAAATCAAAATCTGGCCAAACAAATAGCTTCCTACCTTCCCACATAAAAAAAAAATACTGGTTCAGAACGCAGTAAACAAATACTTTTATGGATGGCATTATCTTTTGTACTTCAACTGGCTTACAGAGCTAATTAATGCACACTCTCACAACCACGTACCACACTGCTGAGGTTGTTGGTTCGAACCAAGCTCTGTTAAAACACGCGTATGCTCGAAAGTTTGCCACTAATTTGAAAATGCAGTTTTGTCATTATACTACCAAAGTAATACAGAATTCTAAAGTATGCAATGCCATGTTTTGTATCATTCTGATGTCATGTAATGAAACATAATTTTTATAAGAATCATTAACAATGTTCTGTATTTCTGTATAAAAAAAACCTTAAGGCACTTGTTATGCCACTTTTAGAATGCCAAGATAGCCTCTGTGCCCAACATTAAATATTCAAGGTTAATCCTTGATGGGTGTGGATCAGTCCCCTGGATTGATAGTCAGACGCGTTACCGATTGAGCTAATCAGGCCTTGCTCAATGGGACAAGATATATAGATGCAGAGCAGTCATGTTAGCTGCACAAGTACATTGTATTGTTGTTGTTGTATGGCGTAAAAAGTCGCTTTCTGCCATCATATTGCCATCATTGCATCTACTTAAGCCAGTATTCTGAGTGCTGCCACACCGGAAAATCATGCCATAAACACATTAATTAGTATGATAACTCACCGTGACACATTAATATTATACTGACACTGGGTCTACCAGACCTAGAACTATCTTCTAAATATTGAACGCCAAGGGGAGAATCTTCTTGTGCTGTTTTGCACTGTTTTTTGTATTACCCGACAGGGGATCAAACACAAGACATATTCCACATGCAAGGCGGACATCCTACCACTAGACCACCACAGCGGCTTAGTATATTGTAGAAGCAGGGGAGTCCTGATGAAATGAAGAGGGGAAAATTAGTCTTATCTATTGATTTGATAGTAAATCTGTTGTTGTGGACAGTGTTTGGTGCACAGTGAACTAGAAGAATGATAAGAATAAATGCAGGAATTGAGAATACAATCGCATACAATAAATATTCAGTGCACAGGGTTCTCCACAGGAAGGAATGTAAGCGCTGGGGTAAGAGTACGTAAACACCTGCGTAACACATTTTCAAGCGCTGTGTAAGGCACTTTGAAATATATTTCATTAGTAAAGCTAGTATAAATCAGTTAAAGTCATTTTATTTAGTATTTTAGGCATTAAAATGAGAAAAGATATACAAAGGAAATTAATGAGATAGAGGAAAGTTAGCTTTTGCCAAATTTTGTTAAAGAGTTCAAGCCCAAGGGGAATAGCATTTCTGATAGTCAAGTGCTGGGATGCCCCTGTGCTTAAATGGCCTGTGGAGAAGCCTGGTGCATATATTAAAACAGCTTCAAACATACCTGGTTTCTAGGGAGACATTATAATATGCTGTAGACGGCATAAGGCATAATTCGGTGTTGATGGACAGCTTACTTCATATTAATAACAGAACGGGAAAAATATTCAACCAGTCTGGTACTCGACTAAGCTAGCGGGACTGTATACATGTATTTTTCTCCTAACAGATGGAGAACATACTGTGAAAAAATCCCCGACAAACTCGAATTCTTCCCTAACTCAAGTCCAGAGAATCATGTGAATACTTCTCAGAATATATATAAGTTACAGTCCCATATTGTGCGACAATGCAAAAATGTAGCCAGTTAAATTGAACTTAAGCTGACATATATTGTTATACCGTGACAATTTATTCCCCCTCAAATTTGAAATTTCTCTCTGAATTTCCAATGGAGGATCTACCCTTTAAAACCTGGCGTACGAACCCTTAAACTCCGATCTTTTATTAAAATTAACGATATTTCTTTCGAAAAACATGCATGCCCGTTCAGATTTTGTCATGCGCCCCCAAGGCTGCCCCCACCCCCATAAAGATTAAAATCCTGGATCCACACCTTTTTCATGGAACATGTGTAAGTAACAGTCCTACATTGTGTGCCTATTTACATATAGCATGACGAGAAAAATATTAAGCGATTCAGGGACTTGAAACTGTGATCGTTTGTTAACAGGGCGAACTCTCTTCAACGGATATAGCCAGATTGCTGACATACATTTCTCTACTTACATGTTTCGTACACACTTTGACATTTGAATTAAGATATTTGACCTGTTGTATTATAGTCAGTCGCTTCAGTTATTAATTCTTGTATTTCATTTAGTTTGATAATGTAAAAATTAAACCCAATATAATACTGGTGTAAGAGATATTTCTATAGGTACAGCATTTAGTCCATAAGCTGTAAGCTAATTAGTTTGAAATTTTGATAAATTGCAGCTGTCAAAAATAACGTATAACGAGACTACAATTAAAGATATGAACTGGATTTTATGGGCATTTTAGCGGAAGTAAAGTTGACATATAGCCAGCACATACACATCGATATGGGGAGATAAATTAGCTGTCACCTTAATTGTAATCTGATCTAACAAGGCGATTTTTTTCTAGTCTTTTTAATTGTATCAGTTTGTAAATGTATATATATGATTTGCAAGGCTCTAGGCTCTGATTGGAGTCTTTCTTCACATTGATGAAAAATGTTACTTATGACTGCATTCTCAGTTTAATCAATTTCTTGCCTTTGTACTAAGATGTGAAGCCATGTCCATTGATGTACTTCTTCTATTTCTAGTCCAACATATCACCACTTTCTGCAGAGTGATACACATAATTGAAGTAATCCAGTAAAACCTGACCAATGCAGTCAGTTGGGGAAGATCCATGGCCGGTAGAGACCATAGAGATTTTATTCAATATTTGATTAACTGTCCTATTCAATTCTAGGTTACGAACACTACACAAACACATACCATTTTAATCTTAGAAAATTCTTCCCAGTTTCTGTTGTTATATAAATTCTTTTGGTTTTATCTTTTTCATATTGTGTTAATATCTGCTGCTGATAATTTATAATCATCACAGTCAAGATTTCTAGTCAAATACAGGTTGAATATATGATTTGCTGATTAGGAAAATGGTGTAATTTAAAATCGGATGCAATCAATTGTCAGCAAGTATTTTAATCATCTAAATGTCTTTAAGTTCAAAAAGTAATGGTGGTGTAATGTTCAGCTTTAATACGATTCACGTTTAATAAATGTTCAGCATTCATACGATTGACGTTTCACAAATTGTCAGCATTCATACGACTGGTGTTTAACAAATATTAAGCATTCATACGATTGATGTTAATAAAATGATCAGCATTCATACGACTGACGTTTTACAAATGTACAGTATCAATACGGCTGACGTTTAATAAATGTTCAGCATTTATACGACTGACGATTTACAAATATTCAGCACTCATACGACTGCGGTTTTACAAATGTTCAGCGTTCATACGACTGACATTTAACAATTGTTCAGCCTTCATATGACTGGCGTTCAACAAATGTTCAGCATTCATACGACTTGCGTTGAACAAATGTTCATCGTTCATACGATTGACGTTCAACAAATGTTCAGCGTCCATACGACTAACGTTTAACAAAAGTTCAGCATTCATACAACTGACGTTTTACAAATGTTCAGCATTCATACGACTGACGGTTAACAAATGTCCAGCATTCATACGATTGATGTTAATAAAATAATCAGCATTCATACGACTGATGTTTTACAAATGTTCATCATTCATACGACTGACGTTTAACAAATGTTCAGCATTCATACGATTGGTGTTAAACAAATGTTCAGCGTTCATACAATTGGTGTTTTACAAATGTTCAGCATTCATTCGACTGGCGTTGAACAAATGTTCAGTGTTCATACGACTGACGTTAAACAAATGTTCAGCGTTCATACGATTGACGTTTTACAAATGTTCAAAATTGATACTATTAACGTTGAACAAATGTTCAGCATTGATACGATTGACGTTTACAAATGTTCAACATTCATGCGACTGACATTTAACAAATGTTCAGCATTCATACGACTGACGTTTAAAAAATGTTCAGCGTTATACGATTGGCGTTTTACAAATGATTAGCATTCATACAAATGACGTTTTACAAATTTTCAGCATCCATACGACTGACGGTTAACAAATGTCAAGCATTCATTCGATTGATGTTAATAAAATAATCAGCATTCATACGACTGACGTTTAATAAATGTTTAGCATTCATACGATTGACGTTTTACAAATAGTCAGCATTCATGCAATTGACGTTCTTAAAATGTAATCATTCATACGACTGATGATTTACAAATGTTCAGCATTCATACGACTGACGTTTAACACATGTTCAGCATTCATACGACTGGTGTTCAACAAATGTTCAGCGTTCATACAATTGGTGTTTTACAAATGTTCAGCATTCATTCAACTGGCGTTGAACAAATGTTCAGTGTTCATACGACTGACGTTTAACAACTGTTCAGCGTTCATACGATTGACGTTTTACACATGTTCAAAATTGATACGATTGACGTTGAACAAATGTTCAGCATTGATACGATTGACGTTTACAAATGTTCAACATTCATGCGACTGGCATTTAACAAATGTTCAGCATTCATACGACTGACGTTTAAAAAATGTTCAGCGTTCATTGGTGGCATTTTACAAATGTTTAGCATTCATACATTTATCGTTTAACATATGTTCAGCATTCATACGACTGACAATTTACAAATAGTCAGCATTCATACGACTGACGTTTAACAAAAGTTCAGCATTCATACGATTGAAGTTAATAAAATGATCGATCAGCATTCATATATCAGGCGTTCAACAAATGTTCAGCATTCATACGACTGACGTTTAACAAATGTTCAGCATTCATACGACTGATGTTTTACAAATGATCAGCATTCATACGACTGACGGTTGAGAAATGTTCAGCGTTCATACTATTGGTGTTTTACAAAGGTTCAGCATGCATAAGACTGACGTTTAACAAATGTTCAGCATTCATACGATTGACGTTTTACAATTAGTCAGCATTCATGCAATTGACGTTTAACAAATAGTCAGCATTCATGCAATTGACGTTTAACAAATGTTCAGCATTCATACGACTGACGTTTACAAATGTTCAACATTCATGCGACTGACATTTTACAAATGTTCACCGTTCATACGACTGACGTTTAAAAAAGATGCAGCGTTCATACGATTGGCGTTTTACAAATGTTTAGCATTCATACGATTGACGTTCAACAAATGTTCAGCATTCATACGTTTGTCGTTTAACAAATGTTCAGCATTCATACGATTGATGTTAATAAAATATTCAGCGTTCGTACGATTCGTGTTTTACAAATGTTCAGCATTCATACGACTGACGTTTAACCAATGTTCAGCATTCATACGTCTGACGTTTAACATATGTTCAGCATTCATACTATTGCTGTTAATAAAATGTTCTGCATTAATACGATTGAAGTTTAATAAATGTTCAGCATTCAGAAAATTGCCATTAATAAAATGTTCAGAATTAATAAGGTTGTCGTTTAATGAATGTTCAACATTCATACGACTGACAATTTACAAATACTCAGCATTCATACGACTGACGTTTAACAAATGTTCAGCATTCATACGATTGGCGTTAAGCAAAATTTCAGTATTCATACGATTGAAGTTTAGCAAATGTTCAGCACTCATACGATTGACGTTTTACAAATGTTCAGCATTCATACGATTGGCGTTTTACAAATGTTCAGCATTCATACGATTGGCGTTTCACAAATGATCAGCATTCATACGATTGACGTTTCACAAATGTTCAGCATTCATACGATTGGCGTTTTCAAATTGTTAGCATTCATACGATTGACGTTTTACAAATGAGTAGCATTCATACGATTGGTGTTTTACAAATGTTTAGCATTCATACGATTGACGTTTTACAAATGATCAGCATTCATACGACTGACGTTTAGCAAATGTTCAGCATTCATACGATCGATGTTTTACAAATGTTCAGCATTCATACGATTGGCGTTTTACCAATGATCAACATTTATACGATTGACGTTTAGCAAATGTTAAGCCTTTATACGACTGACGTTTTACAAATATTTAGCATTCATACGATTGACGTTTTACAAATGATCAGCATTCATACGATTGACGTTTTTTTACAGATGTTTAGCATTCATACGATTTGTGTTTTTCAAATGACCAGCATTCATACAACTGACGTTTTACAAATGTTCAGCATTCATACGATTGACGTTTTACAAATGAGTAGCATTCATACGATTGGTGTTTTACAAATGTTTAGCATTCATACGATTGACGTTTTACAAATGATCAGCATTCATACGACTGACGTTTAGCAAATGTTCAGCATTCATACGATCGACGTTTTACAAATGTTCAGCATTCATACGATTGGCGTTTTACCAATGATCAACATTTATACGATTGACGTTTAGCAAATGTTAAGCCTTTATACGACTGACGTTTTACAAATATTTAGCATTCATACGATCGACGTTTTACAAATGATCAGCATTCATACGATTGACGTTTTTTTACAGATGTTTAGCATTCATACGATTGGTGTTTTTCAAATGACCAGCATTCATACAACTGACGTTTTACAAATGTTCAGCATTCATACGATTGACGTTTTACAAATGATCAGCATTCATACGATTGACGTTTTACAAATGATCAGCATTCATACGATTGACGTTTTACAAATGTTCATCATTCATACGATTGACGTTTACAAATGTTCAGCATTCATACGACTGACTTTTTACAAATGTTCAGCATTCATACGATTGGCGTTTTACAAATGTTCAGCATACATACGGTTGACTTTTTACAAATATTTAGTCTTTATACGACCGACGTTATAAAGACGTTAAGCATTCATATGATTGACGTTTTACAAATGTTCAGCTTTCATACGATTGACAATTTACAAATGTTCAGCATTGATACGATTGATGTTTAGCAAATATTTAGTCTTTATACGACTGACGTTTTACACATGTTCAGCATTCATACGATTGACGTTTTACTATTGTTCAGCATTCATACGATTGACGTTTAGCAAATGTTTAGTCTTAATACGATTGACGTTTTACAAGTGTTCAGCTTTCTTACAATTGACATTTTACAAATATCTTCTATGTTTAACGCGCCATAGAATGAACAGAAACATTTTTTAGCAATATTTTCTGAATTTTTAACCAGATCAATTAAATATAATAAGAATTTTGTAAATTGATCACGCATATTGATTGATTTGAAGAAAGAAGTATAATGAGCTCATGGCTTATATTTTAGTTTATTAAAAGAAACATCGGTAACTACATTTGATAAATGGTTAAGCTTTCATCTTAATTTAAAATATTCACTCTAGGCAATCAAATAAATTGACGTAAAAGGGAAATATATTCAAATGAATTTGCATTAACTAATCATGAATGATCCGAAAATCTACGAAATAAACCGGTGTTTCCGAGTTTTTGTATTCGTAGCTTTTTTGTGTCATTGGCTTACCAAAACTGCGATTAACAGATTTCCAATGATAGCTGCAGGCATTTTGCGCATGTCATGAGATTATCGAATGAAGCCAAATGAAATCATTCAAGATGGCGACAACGTAACATCACATCTGAGTCAGGTTTCAAATGTAACAAAAAGTTGAAAGATGGCAGACAATGCTTATCTTAATCATAAAATGCTGCTTACGATGGCCGATGACAGAACATTATATTCGGAAATTCAATGATTCATTTGGAAAAGTGGTACCAATGGTAAATTTAAGGTAGTTCGCGGCGTTCCTATCGGAGTTTTTGACATCTGGTGTATATAACCTAATATCTGTACATTTATACAAGTATCAGCTTTCGTTTTAGCTTTGTTTTTTTTAATTAAATCCCGCAGAATCTCATTAACAGAGCCCGCTAGCATTTCGTGATTTTCGGACGATTTTTGCCGTTTTTTTCCCTTATAAAATGATTAATATTAATTGAAATTTGTTTTTAATAACTTTTTTAAATGACTTATTTACAATATTTACAATTTACAGTATGACTCAATAATAGTCTTTTCGCAAATTTGAATTCAAATAAAAAATTAAACACTCAAAAGCACACGACGTTTGCCTGTTAATTCAAACGACGTCGTATTTTACGTTACTATTACATGGCGTTCTTCTGACGTCCTCTTAAATCACAAGCAAGCGTCGTGTTTTAATAAGTGTTTCATTTTTATTTAAATTCAAATTGATGAAAAAACTCTTTATATTCGGTGATATTTTAGGGAATTTAATAAAATCATATAAAAACATATGTGCAATTAAAGAACTTGTACTAGAGCATTTTTGCGCAATCGAGCGTGAATATTAAAAACCCCGGCTTGATGATTAAAGGTAAAATAACTCAAATTGTATTTCATCTGCATGAAAAATATAATCTTATCGCAGGAAATAAAATAAGTATGTAATAGTGTTATTAAAAACAATATTGAATTAATGTTAATCATTTAACAAGAGGAATACGCTGAAAATGGTCCGAAAAACACATACCACCAGGGGGCGATGTTAATGATAAACTGCGGTACTACATTAAAACACACAAAGCTTAAACGAAAGCTTAGACTTCATAGATTTTTGATAAATTACGCGAGGTGTCAAAAAATTCGATAGGGACTCCGCGAACTAATTTAAAATGGGATCACTGCAAAGATACCTGAAGTAAACTTAGAAAGAGTGTCACTGACTAAACCATGTTATTAAATTTTCAGGTATACTGTGTATTCGACAGCCATTGCTACAGAGGCCTAGAAAGTGCAATTCGCGTCTATGCTGGTTTCAAAAAAATGATTCAGAGAGATGAAGTGATGAATCTGATGATATTGACGATTCACCTGTACGTTAAATATCAGTTTCTGTTGAACTTGTATTTCCTATTGCTATCATGGAATATGCATACAGTCAAACATCTGCAAGCAGTCACCTCTATTAAGTAGCCACTTCTCTTAAGCAGCCAGATTTCCCATTTGCCATTTCTATGCTTTCAGAGCAAATTCACCTTAATTAAGCAACAACCTGTCTTAAAAGGTCTCTTTTGCTCCTTCCCTTGACTGACTGCTTAAGACAAATTTGACTGTATGTACAAGGTGTAACAACTACTCTAACACGAAGTATCTACGAGGGGTTATCCAGAAGTTCGTGGACAAATGTTATAAAAAATTATTGTGCACACGTTCATAAGTGTAAATTACATAACTTAAACATTTATGTATTACAAATCTATAATAAGTAATTTATTGTTTTTCATGCAACCATTATAAAGTTATAGTAACCATAGTAACGTACATGCACATGAAGTGCCGCAGCTCAATTTTTTAATAAACTCAAATTTATACATGTTAATTATTAAAAATATATTTCTTCAATTCCGCGGGAAAACATACATGTTTGACGCAACGTCATTAACGTCTTTAAATTTAACATCATTTGTTGTTTTACGCGCACGCATTCGAATCCAGCGTATATTTCATTGAGGAGGTCTTCGCCAGAGTGCGTAAAAATGGCGTCTGAAGATCGGTTAAAACAACGAGCGGCAATACAATTCTGCGTAAATCTCGGGCATACACCGATACAGACGATGGAACTTCTAAACAGAGCCTCAAAGAAACCTGCTGTCGCACGTTCTCTGGTCTACAAATGGCATAAGCGATACAGTGATGGCCGGGAAACCATAATGGATGATGAAAGGTGTGGTCGCCCAACGTCAAAATCACGTCAAAGTGATGTTAAATTAGTCAAAGATCTTCTAGACAAGGACCGCCGAGTAACAATACATGAACTATGCCAGGATTTGGATATGGGCTACGGCACCGTTCATAGAATCATCAAAGATGAATTAAAAATGAGCCGAATAAGTGCGCGATGGGTTCCCCGATTATTAAAAGATCATGAAATGGAACGCCGGGTAACAGAATCTAGGAAGTTTCTAGCGAGATACGCAAAAGAGGGCGACTCATTCCTAAATAGGATTATAACTACCGACGAGACATGGTTGTTTTATTATGATCCGGAAACGAAACAACAGTCAAGTCAATGGAAATCAACCGATTCGCCGCCACCGAAAAAAGCCAGAATGTCCAAATCGTTAGGAAAACATATATGTTCATCGTCTTCTTCGACATCAACGGAATAATCCTGAACCATGCCGTTCCGAAAGGCCAGTCTGTCAACGCATTGTATTATTCAAAGGGACCGATTTTATAACAAACATATATTTTACTTATAATTTAACAATAGTTTTAAAAATAAAATAAACAACGTATTACATGTACTATAAAAATACAAAACTCTATGTAATTTATATACTTACAGCTTTAGCAGATTAAGGAACGTGACATTTAAATAATTAATACTCGATTTTCTTATTGTTTTTGTTTTTTCGTATGAATTTCAGGTCCTTCGCCGGCATCTTGCTAGAGCAATAACTAGGAAGCACCCAACTGGTTATGAGGGTGGACTTATAATACATCAGGACAACGCACCAGCTCACTCGTCGAGAGAAGTGCAGACGACAATTGAAATACAAATGGAGGCAGAAGTTCTTCCACATCCGCCGTACTCCCCAGATCTCGCACCGTGTGATTTCGCACTCTTTCCGAAATTAAAGTGCGAATTGAAGGGCAAACATTTTAATAACTTAAAAGAACTTCAAACGGAATCTAATTCCATTTTGTATTCATACCCATCGGACTGGTACAAGTAAGTTTTTCATCAGTGGGTAGAACGCCACCGCAAATGTATAGAAAATAGCGGTGCTTACTTTGAGAAGAATTGACGTCGCGACGTCGCCTTCAAAATTGACCTTCGGCACATCACTGTACATGATGTATATCGAATGTATGTAAATTATTTGTTATTTTGTGTATTTTATTTAAAATTTGTATACAATTTACACTGAGATTAAAATACTATAAACTGAAAATATTACACATATATAAGATGTAGTTTTTATTTTATAGCATGTGTCCACGAACTTCTGGATAACCCCTCGTATGTATTCAAAAGAAACCTTGCAGTTTTGATTCCTAAATATGGCTACATTGCATATCCAATATCATAACAACATTATATTTATGCTGAATTATCAACTGGGTATAAACCGAATTAGTTATTTTGGAACTACGTCATTCTATTTTAAGATTGAACTCACCATATTAGGGGTGTTTATAGCATGATAGAAGATTTATCTGTTACATAAACTAGATCGTTATACTACTGCCTGTTCCGATAGCGTAGTAATAACGGTTTTAACTGACAACCCAAATGTCGTGAGTTCGAGCCGTATATAATTTTTATATAATGAATTTTTATTTGCATTTTTATTTGCCATAATAGTATCGGAGAGCCTTGATATATAATATTAACTGTGTTATACTATTGTCCGTTAAAACAACTGCACAATTAATAAAATGCAACGATCTTTTGTTAAATTCAATGTTCGCGGAGAAAATTTACTTACAACGTTTCTGATAACGTAAACTAACCGTAAAATAAATTCTAAAGCATCAATTCAATCATATTGTTTCGTTTGAGCTAACAATGCCCTTTGAAATACTACTAGTTTGTGATAAGCGACGTATGAAGTAGTAACATTTGAATATTCATATCTGCATATGGTTATATTGTTCTAGGTGTAAATATTTATAAGATACGTGAGTACGAGTAAAATTGATTTGAACAGTGCCGGTTGGCATTTAGCACCCCACCCACTCCCAAGTCAAGTAGATATCCTACGCACAAAACAACCTCCCCCCCCCCTAAAAAAGATATCCCATAGACAAAAATAACTCACTCAATTTTTTTTTTATCTAATAAACCGATAATACTGATGCACTAATAACAGTTCAGTTTTGAAATGAAAGGTCAAATACGCCTAAACAAGCATGTTTATCAGAGTTTTGCTCCTTTATATAATGTATAGAGTCTGAATACATGCATGCAATATTAACGTTAATACACATGTATCATTATCATACTATCTCTGTCTAACCACTAAGGTCATACGCTAGAGTCCCTCTCTGTCCAAAAACTTAATTTGAGAAGGTTGCCAGGTACTTGCAGAAGGATGGCGTTTCTACTTGTATTGTTTTTATTTAAAATAAGGTGGAATTTTATATTTAAAAATTGCTGTCTGTCCTTCAATATTAGGCTATCAAATCTTTCAACATGATTTATACATTATACATGAAATTTAGTCTGTAACTGTAGATATGACACGAAATGTAAACCTTCAGCGATTAACAAAATGTCTAGTCTGTTACACATTTGTCGTTAAATGTGAATGGGACTTTCAGTTCATGACAGATAACATTTGCTAGTTCCCTTTTATAGCATATTAAAGATAAGCACATTTTTACAAGGCATATGCTTAACAGTTACGTAGCTATATGTATGTGGCGCGGTGGGATGGAGGGTACAGGGGGTGGGAGGGGAAATGATCATTTAGGCGATGCGCACAACATAAATTATAGAAAAAATATTATTTGTGTTACTCATGTTCCCTGACGAAATGTAGATAACTATTTCACTACTACAATAATTCGGTTTGTTAAATGTTATTTCCTACTATGTGACGAATACGTTAGAATCAGTAATGTACCAAAACAATATGAGAACGTCAAGCGCATGATGCAGTGGTATAGCTTTGAACCCAGGATCGGAATGTTCAGAGTTACATCTGATGTTGATGAAACCGACTGTGATAGTCTCGTGGCACCGTGCGATTATATAAAAAAATCAAAATGGCCATCACAATGACGGCCAAATCATGATATATCACACAACTACAAATGTGCTTCCTGTTTGTTAATATTACGTTGTAAAATTTAGTGTTGGTCACATATTTTATTAGAAATGCTGATTAAGTGCAGATATATTGATGTATGTGAGGAAAATAGTGTTGATGTTGATAAATCAGGTATTTCAAAACTACTTTCCGAGAATATGAGGTCAGGGATGTGTGTGTAATAAGGCAGAAGATTTAGCTGCGGAGTGTTAATGTTGACAGTGACTTCAGAAATGTTACATTTGTGGAAAAGTTAAACCTTCATGGATACCATTTTCTGTGGATAATTCTGAAGACTTGTAATTGCTTTACAAGGCTACAGGACCTGGTCTTAAATTCATCAATAATTTGAGTTTGAGAATCTAACATTTTTGTAAAACTCTGTAAAAATACAGTTATGGGTAATAAATGTGGTCCTGTAACATTTTCTGTTAAATAATCATTAAAACTGATTTAAAATGCAAAAAATAAAGTAAAATGCTTGTTTAATAGTCGTTTTTTGAATATTAAATTTTTGACATTTTGAGTATGAGTCCTATACACCGCTAGGTGTCCGATTTTTATTGCACTTTGGGCATTTTAATTTCACAATTTCTCAGAAAAAGGTTAAGACACGTTTATATGTGCCTTTATTACGCTACGCCCATGGACGGCGGAACCTTTATACATGACAGATGACAGCGGAAGCTTTATAACTGACAGATGACGGCGGAAACTTTATATTGACAGATGACGGCAGAATTTAATACTGACAGATGACGGCGGAAGCTTTATTCTGACATATGAGGCGAAAGCTTTATACTGACATATGACGGTGGAAGCTTTATACTGACATATTGCGGCGGAAGCTTTATAATGACAGATGCCGGCGGAAGCTTTGTCCTGATATATGACGGCGGAAGCTTAATACTGACAGATGGCGGCGGAAGCTTTATACTCACAGATGACGACGTAAGCTTTATTCTGACATATGAGGCGAAAGCTTTATACTGACATATGACGGTGGAAGCTTTATACTGACATATTGCGGCGGAAGCTTTATAATGACAGATGCCGGCGGAAGCTTTGTCCTGATATATGATGGCGGAAGCTTAATACTGACAGATGGCGGCGGAAGCTTTATACTCACAGATGACGACGGAAGCTTTATACTGACATATGGCGGCGGAAGATTTATACTGACAGATGGCGGCGGAAGCTTTATACTGACAGATAACGGCGGAAGTTTTATACTGACATATGGCAGCGGAAGCTTTATACTGACAGATGGCGGCGGAAGTTTTATACTGACAGATGGCAGTAGAAGCTTAATACTGATATATGACGGCTGAAGCTTTATACTGACATATGGCGACGGAAGCTTGATACTGACATATGGCGGAGGAAGCTTTATACCTACAAATTGCGGCGGAAGCTTTATACTGACAGATGGCAGCAGAAGTTTTATACTGACAGATGGCAGTAGAAGCTTTATACTGATATTTGACGGCGGAAGATTTATACTTACAGATGGCGGCGGAAATTTTATACTGACAGATGGCAGTAGAAGCTTTATACTGATATTTTACGGCGGAATATGTATACTTACAGATGGCAGCGGAAATTTTATACTGACATATCGCGGCGGAAGTTTTATACTGACTGATGACGGCGGAAGCTTTATACTGACAGATGACGGCGGAAGTTTTATACTGACAAATGGCAGTAGAAGCTTTATACTGATATTTTACGGCGGAAGATTTATACTTACAGATGGCGGCGGAAGTTTGATACTGACATATGGCAGCGGAAGTTTTATACTGACAGATGACGGCGGAAGCTTTATACTGACAGATGACGGCGGAAGTTTTATACTGACAGATGGCAGTAAAAGCTTTATACAGATATTTGACGCCGGAATCTTTATACTAACATATGTCGGCGGAAATTTTATACTGACAGATGGCAGTAGAAGGTTTATACTGATATTTGACGGCGGAAGCTTTATACTGACATATGGCTGCGGAAATTTTATACTGACAGATGACAGTAGAAGCTTTATACTGATATTTGACGGCGGAAGCTTCATACTGAAATATGGCGGTGGAAATGTTATACTGACATATGGCGGCGGAAGTTTTATACTGACTGATGACGGCGGAAGCTTTATACTGACAGATGGCATCGGAAGTTTTATACTGACAGATGGCAGTAGAAGCTTTATACTGATATTTGACGTCGGAAGCTTTATACTGACATATGGCGGCGGAAATTTTATACTGACATATGGTGGTGGAAGCTTTATACTGACATATGGCAGCGGAAATTTTATTTTGACAGATGACGGCGTAAGCATTATACTGACATATGACGGCGGAAGCTTTATCTTTATAATGACAGATGATGGCGGAAACTTTATACTGACATATGACGGCGGAAACTTTATACTGACATATGACGGCGGAAGCTTTATAATGACAGATGACGGCGGAAACTTTATACTGACATATGACGGCGGAAGCTTTATAATGACAGATGACGGCGGAAACTTTATAATGACAGATGACGGCGGAAATTTTATAATGACAGACGACGGCGGAAATTTTATACTGACTGATGGCAGCGGAAGCTTTATTTTGACAGATGACGGCGGAAGCTTTATAATGACAGATGACGGCGGAAACTTTATACTGACATATGACGGCGGAAGCTTTATAATGACAGATGACGGCGGAAACTTTATAATGACAGATGACGGCGGAAATTTTATAATGACAGACGACGGCGGAAATTTTATACTGACTGATGGCAGCGGAAGCTTTATTTTGACAGATGACGGCGTAAGTTTTATAATGACAGATGATGGCGGAAACTTTATACTGACATATGACTGCGGAAACTTTATACTGACATATGACTGCAGAAACTTTATAATGACAGATAACGGCAGAAACTTTATAATGACAGATGATGGCGGAAACTTTATAATGACAGATGACGGCGGAAATTTTATACTGACATATGACGGCGAAAACTTTATACTGACATATGACGGCGGAAGCTTTATAATGACAGATGACGGCGGAAATTTTTACTGACATATGACTGCGGAAACCTTATACAGACATATGACTGCGGAAGCTTTATAATAACATATGACGATAGAAGCTTTATACTGACGGATGGCAGTGGAAGTTCTATAATAACTGATGACGGCTGAAGCTTATAATCACAGATGACGGCGAAAATTTTATACTGACAGATGACGGCGGAAACGTTATACTGACAGATGACGGCGGAAACGTTATACTGACAGATGACGGCGGACGCTTTATACTGATAGATGACGGCGGAAGGTTTATACTGACAGATGACGGCGGAAGCTTTATACTGACAGATGACGGCGGAAGCTTTATACTGATAGATGACGGCGGAAGGTTTATACTGACATATGACAGCGGGATCTTTAAACTGACTTATGACGGCGGAAGCTTTTTACTGGCATATGACAGCGGGATCTTTAAACTGACAGACGACGCCGGAAGCTTTATACTGACATATGATGGCGGGGTCTTTACCTGACAGATAACGGCGGAAGCTTTATACTGACATATGACGGCGGAAGCTTTAAACTGACATATGACGGCGAAAGCTTCATCCTGACATGTGACGGCGGGATCTTTATACTGACAGATGACGGCAGAAGCTTTAAACTGACATATGCCGGCCGAAGCTTTATACTGGCAGATGACGGCGGAAGCTTTATACTGACAGATGACGGAGAAGTGAAGCCCGAAATAATTACGCGAAACAAATATTATGAAAGAAAATGGAGCTTGACCATGCTACATCAGAACAACAAAAATAACCCCTGTTACGCCCATGTCCTTCCAAATTAATCTCGGTGACGTCACTTATCAACGCTATAAATAACACTTATTTGGCCGGGTCTTGCATTCACAAATTAGTTCAGTGTGATAATTAAACTCGACGATGAAACTTGTACTTCTTTGTCTCTGTGCGGTTATTGGTAAGTTGATTTTCATTATTTTATTTTTCATATTATTGCTTGCTTATTGAGAATAACGTTTGCTTAAAGTAGCTGAATGGCAAATTTGTTTTAGCAAAAATATGACATGATAGTTACGTACAGATTGTTATGTGATCACGAACACACGTTTATTGTTTAGCTCAGTGCGTCTCTGACTATAAATGCTGGGTTCGAGAGATCGAACCCCGTCCGTAATGATTGTTATGCGACATTGCTTCTTATTATCATTCCTCTCTCAACGCTGTTTCAAGTGTGAAAGTTATTAGCTACTTGCGGAGTACTTGAGAACATGTTAACCGCCGTACAGGATACCAGAAAAGAGTGGTTAGGTTAACTGATCGCCTGTAAGTCCTCTATGGCATACACATGACGCTAAATATTCGATAAAAATAAACATTTATTCACTGATTCGGTTACCTTAGCCGGTAGCGCATCTGGCTATCGTGAGTTCAATTATGTCTTATTTCCATTCGTCTTTTGCTGCTTATTTCTAGTTATCAGTTCTCTGCGGTACGGTGTTCCGTTAGGGCCATCTGCGGGGATAGGTATGCTCGAGTGTATATTTCCCACCGACTGAACTAACCGGATTTGGTATTATAGTTAAATAAAACTATTACATAACTGCTCTTTGATATAGTTATATAATTCATTTGCAAATTCATACCTTCTTATAGTTGAATTGCGGGACAGAAGAACAGTGTATAGAGTTTTGGCAGCTAACGCCAGAGGTTGCGGACTCGAATCGCAGACTCGGCCCGATGACATCTCCTCGTTAACAGCTACACAGGAAACAGATTCGACAGAGAGATTCTCTAAGATGCTCTAAGTTTTTCTTCGCAAATTGGAATAATAATGTTAAAATATAATATTACAGTTGTGGTGACATCCGAATCCTGCACGACCACACAACAGTGTCAACACAGTGGCGTTACAAGCTGTACACATCACACCCACTTAGTTTGTCACATTGAAAGTGGTAATACTGGTTTTTGCGAATGCACCTCTCCAACAGGTACGTTCAAATTATTACCATGAAAAATCAACCTCTTTAATATCTCCAGCTGATCTATTGACTCGTATTGACATTTTGTGTGTGCTTTTGTGCAACAGCCAGTTGCAAGCCCTGCACACCAGACCGGGACATAGCGTAGACTTTGACCCCCCCCCCCCCCCCACCACACCCCCCTGCAGAGATCAGGTAGGGACACGTTTCTGGTCAAATCCCTTTTAGTACCCGAGGACCTTATTGTTGTCGTTGCTGGCGTCACAGATATATAAACATCATATGGCAACAAGTGAAGCTTGCCAATGTTAATGTTCATGAGAGAACTCTAATCAGTACATCACTAAAACCAACTATTTACTTTTTCTTATATGATTCATAGTCAGTAAAATTACTATTTAAAATTTCACTGACTATAATAGTGAAATGATTTCATAGTTAAATCTCAACAATTCGTCAAAACCATAAACAATAAACTAGAATTACATTGTTTTACAGACCACCCCTGCACCACAGCAACTGATTGTACCAGCCCCTGCAATCAAGGACACGGACACGGACACGGACACTGTGTTGACGGTCATTGCCATTGTGGACATTGAGAAACACGTGACACATTCAATTTCAAATGGCGTTTATTCTCAATAAATAAATGGACTATATTGTAGTTTGTCATTTTATTTCTTATCTACGCCATCATCATCAACCATAATAAATATCATCATCGACATCGCCAACATCATCATTATTCTCATCATCATCATCATCATCATCATCATCATCAGTGTCGTCGTCGTCGTCGTCAGCAAGAGCAGCATTATCATCGTCGTCGTCGTCATCATCATCATCAGCAGCAGCAGCAACAGTAGTATCATCATCATCATCATCATTATCATCATCATCATTACTTCCAAATATAAAAAAAATAACACTGAACGTCTCACATCACTATTACATTTCCCAAAGGGCTCCATTGTAACATTTTTGTCCCAAACATATTGACAAAACAAAAGCTGCAGAATATCTCTGTGTTCAAATTATTCACTGGTTCACTGTTGTTATATGAGTTCTTTTGGTTTTATCTTTTTTATATTGTGAAAATATCTGTTGCTGATAATTAATAATCATCACGGTCAAGATTTCTAGTCAAATAAAGTTTGAATATATGATTTGCTGATTAGGAAAATGATGTAATTAAAAATCGAATGCAATCAATTGTCAGCAAGTATTTTAATCATCTAAATGTCTTTAAGTTCCAAAAGTAATGGTGGTGTTAGAATACAAACATACCTAACATACTTAAACTTGAATTGTTTACTATTGACACAGCAATGAAGTGAGGCAATAAAACATCCAGCCTTGGATTTTGTTGTTGAACCATTATATGGAGATACAAATGCATTATAACAGTAAAGAATAACATTTTAATTGCATGCTTTTTAAAAGCATAATAAAGCTTAGGTGACAATGAGAGAAAGCTATAACGTAATACAACTTTACATCAACTAACATATCTTAACCGAAGTTTGTCATACAGCTATGAACTTTATATAAAAATATTCAAGATAAAAGTGTCATTATTTGAATGTATTTAAATTCTAATATATCATTTGATTTCATAAAGAAATGTATCTTCAAAAAAACGGGTATTTTTCAAGTGCAAAACCATAACAACCAAAAACAGCCCAATTCCTATTATTCTCAAAAACGATTAAAGATAAAACCTTGAAAATTTCAGCCAATCATAAAAAAATCATTTCACACATTTCAAATCAATTACGGTGTTCTGTAGTTAATAATTTAGATGTACAATCACCATGACACACCAGACTTCCAATTGTGCTCTTTATTGTGTTTTACCTGTGTACGGTACTAAAGGACCTAGTCTTAACTGTAGCGACCACATAATACTTCACATCTCAATATAATTAAAAGAATCACTTAAATAGATAATAAGAGCAGCCAATACCACAGTTCCTGTGACAATTAAAAGCATCTGTCACAGAACTACCGACTGATTGAGACAGGTGACCAATCCAAGTAAACAAGAGTTGTCTCAGAGGACTCTTTATACTGCTAAACTTTATATGAAGTTTCAATCCAAAGCATGCAATAGTGACTGCTGAGAAATAAACTTTAACCATAGTTTCGAAGTCAAGCAAGGGCCTTTATTTGCAAAAATGTTAATATTAAGAAGAAATTCTGAAGAATATTTCTGAAATTTAACAATTATATGTCTTTTTGGGCCTGTCTGAACCCTTTTCAATATTAAGTCCCTTTTATTAGTACTACTGTAATGACTTAACATTATGAATTACTAAAATGATAACTAAAATTGATTTCCTGTTTTCCGAGAAGTGCTCCAAAATACAAATCAAACTCTTTTTATTGGACTCCTATAAACCATAGCAGTTTTATTTAAACAAAGTTAAACTTCCTATTAATAGGGATATCTAAACCAAATATGAATGAATTTGACTAAATCGGTTTTTGAGAAGATGTTCGAAATTTCTAAATTTTATCCTTTTATCGGGTCCTGCTGACCACTTGTGGATATTACATACCCTTTAAATGACCCAGTCTCAATTGTTATGACTAAGCAAGGATCCAGATATCAATAATCATAAGTAATTAATATATAAAAAAATGAGAAAAACAACAAAAATCCAGACATCAAGATAATTGATTTACTACCTAAAATATGAGAAAAATAGACATTTCTGTTTTCCCATAGTATTGCTATGTAAAACAAACCCGAGTCCTGTGCACCAATGGACCCTAGTCCTTCTATTTTCAAACACTTGAAAACCCCTTTCATATGAATCATTTATACCAAATATGAACAAAATTTGGAATTCATTTCTCGAGAAGATTAATAGGAGAATTTATACTCAACATGAAAGTTCATGTATATATCAAAGCATATCAATATTTGCCTGCACTATCGCATGTTAAGAACTTATTATCTAATCTATAAAGCAGTAGTAATTCTGAAATATTAACTGTTTAGCCAAGCTCATATATATTTGACATTCCTTTCCTTGCACTTTCGAATCACCCCAACATGGTTCTTTAACTGTCAGATCTTCATCAATATGCGCCTTGGTTGAAATCCTAAGCTGTAGAGATAAATAAAATGAAAAATAAATATTTAAAGAAACGGGCAAACAGAACTGCTTTGCAATATTTTTCTAATCCTGTACACCATCATAATAACTAGGGAATTCTTATCAACATATGATGAGTTAACCTAACCATTAGTTCCGGGGATTCAAACTCAACACCCTCAGATTGATAGTCAGACACTCAACCAGTTGAGCTAATCAGACTCAGCTCTAATTCTTTTTGAATGGGGTTTAAGCCATTTTCCATAAATGGTAGGTAATATATATGGAATTTTCAGTTTTATTAGAGAAGGCAGTGAATAGAAGGCAGAATTCCCTTCTGCAAATAACTGGCAAAGCTAGGTTCAAATCCATTACCTCAGCCATGACAGATAAGTAGTCATAGACAACAGCGACTAAGATCACTTGGTAACTTAGGGCTTCTGCACTTTTTGAATATAGAAGTGAATATTGAAAAATGAATGTCACTTCATGAGTTCAATGCCTTATATCATATATTTTGCCACTTGTTTAATAAATTCAATAATAAATTAGCACTTGGGTAAGATTCTCTATTTACCTTACTCTATTGTAATACATTGATACACTGCCACCAAATCTTAAACATTTTTTAATCATTGTGTGTAGGTTAGGCAGTAGTGTAGTGGATAGAGTGTAGGCTGCTCAAGCCAGAGGTTTTGGGTTTGACTGGTCCCAAGCTCGACCCTATGCCTCTTAAAGAACAGCACTCATATGCGGACTTAAGAACGGTTTAGATAGAAGCTCTGAGCTCTCTCCATATTCAAGCTAGAGGAAATTATTAAAAACTAAGTGTATTGATGAAATTTAGACAAACTTGTTATTTTAGTAACATACTGTACAAATATCAGATAGGATTACATGATTGGGATTCACAAGTTAATTTTGTTCAACTTATCTCAAACTAACATAGGTACGCAATGTCTATGAATACAACTGAACATATAAAGAAAAACTTCAGATTTGTATCACATTTAAAATGTTATCATATAAATTCCATTTAAATTAGAAGCATAATTTATACCTTTTGGTAGTACTGGTTTTAACAACAACCATGAAATATAACTGTGGTGGCAGGTTCCCTTCTTATTCATATCACTGATCACATACATGTATCAAAACTAATCATGTTTTATATAGATCAAATAACAATAACAGATTTTAAAGGGAATATATCAGGATAGTCCAAAATTTTATGTTGAGTCATGTCATTATGTACTTATAGAAAATATATTCAGGATTTTTCAAAATGTTAAAATTGGCTATATAAACATTTTTTTTCAATAAACCTCACTTTATTGGCAAAACAATATCTATTTAAAATAATAGATTGGAAACGGCTTTCCTAACTTGGGCTACGCCCCTAGGTTAGAATAAAATTGATTTCCCATTAAAAATGAAAACATATTTTGTGACATATTAAATGAGTCAAGTGACGTCATTTTGATTTCAATTTGAACTACATGTATTTCAACTATTCGGTTTATATTTATTAATGATAATGAGATGATTTTTATCCATTTTGATGAATATTTTATTTTTTAAGACATTTATGGCGTTTTATCTTGATACACTCCCTTTAAATGAGAAAATATCTTACTGCAGGTACAGATTCAAGTATAAAGATTAAAGGTGACATAATTTACAAAAAAATAAATTCATCTATAAAATTATACAGTATTTGAATATTATTTATAATACATGAAAATTCTGCATTGCAGATGACCTTAAAGTGCACACTTCATAAGGCTGTCCATAAAAATATTTGTTTGCCATGCTCCTTAGTAAACTGCTTACTGAAAGTTGCAGCTTACCAAACTTTTGTATTGACTTTCAAACCATTGAATTTTATTTTCATGACTTCTGTCCATTTTTGTTTAAACTGACTACGTATGTTTTTTTAGAAGAGGACTTAACCCCATTTTCAACACATTTCAGGTTATATATTATAATCTCTCAGAATAAATACTGGTATTAGTAGAACCACCAATCTTCGTAAGTCACTACCAAACTTTCTCGCATAAAGTTTCTGGACCGAGCAGGACTTGAACCTACGACCTTAGTGGTGAGAAGTAAATGACCTTGAGATGGCACCTAAGATCACTTGGCTACGGAGGACCCATATACAAAATCAAAATCTGGCAAAACAAATAGCTTCCTACGTTTCCACATAAAAACACTGGGTCAGAGACCAGTAAACAACTATTTTTATGGATGGCATTATCTTTTGCACTTCTTCTGGCTTACAGAGCTAATTAATGCACACTCTCACAACCACGTACCCCACTGCTGAGGTTGTTGGTTCGAACCAAGCTCTGTCAAAACACGCGTATGTTCGAAAGTTTGCCACTAATTTGCAATTCTTTGGGAAAATGAAGTATTTTCATTATACTACCCTACCACTAGACTCCCTACCACTAGACCAACACAGGGGCCTAGTACATTGTAGAATCAGGGGAGTCCTGATGAAATGAAGAGTAGAAAATTAGTCTTATCTATTCATTTGATAGTTAATATGTTGTTGTGGACAGTGTTTGGCGCACAGTGAACTAGAAGAATGAAAAGAATAAATGCAGGAATGGAGAATACAATCGCATACAATAAATATTCAGTGCACAGGGTTATCCACAGGAAGGAATGCAAGCGCTGGGGTAAGAGTACGTAAACACCTGCGTAACACATTTTCAATCGCTGTGTAAGGCACGTTGAAACATATGTCACTAGTAAAGCTAGTATAAATCAGTTAAAGTCATCATATTTAGTATGTTTCATTTTAGGTGTTAAAAGGAGGAAAGATATGCAAAGAAAAATAATGATATAGAGGAAAGTTAGCGTTTGCCAAATTTTGTTAAAGAGCACTAGGGAAATACCATTTCTGATAGTCAAGTGCTGGAGTGCCCCTGTGCTTAAATGGCTTGTGGAGAAGCCTGGTGTATATATTAAAAAGAGCTTCAAACAGATCTTGTTTCTAGGGAGACATATGTTGTAAACGGCACAAGGTTAATTGAACTTAGGGGCCTCAAGTGTTTTTCAGATAGGGTAAATTAATTCAGCAATCTCTTTAATCAGAAATTAGACATAGTCAGATTAAATTCGGTGTTGATGGATAGCTTATTTCATATTTATAACAGGACGGGAAAAGTATTCAGCCAGTCTTGTTTTCAAAACCATTCGCTTACAAGACAAATGTTTTACCGACTAAGCTAGCGGGATTGCATACATGTATTTCTCTCCTAACAGATTAGGAACACACTGTGAAAATCCCCGACAAACTGGAATTCTTCCCTGACTGGAGTCCAGAGAATCATGTGAATACTTCTCAAATATATATAAGTTACAGTCCCACATTGTGCGACAATGCAAAAAGGACGAAAACATGCAGCCAGTTGAATTGAGCTTAAGCTGACATATATTGCTATACTGTGACAATTTATTCCCCCGAAAATTTGAAATTTCTCTCTGAATTTCCAGTGGAGGATCTACTATTTAAAACCTGGCGTATGAACCCCTATACTCCGATATTTTATTAAAATTAACGATATTTCTTTCAAAAAACATTCAAGCCCGTTCAGATTGTGTGTTGCGCCCCCAAGTCAGCCCCTCCCCTCCCCGCCTATAGGCTAAAAACCTGGATCCACACCTTTTTCTTGGAACATGTGTTAGTCACAGTCTTACATTGTATGCCAATTTTAATATAGCATGACGAGAAAAATATTAAGAGATTCAGGGACTTGAACCTGTGATCGTTAGTTAACAGGGCGAATTCTCTCCAACCGAGATAGCCAGATTGCTGACATATATTTCGCTACTTACATGTTTCGTACACACTGTGACATTTGGATTTGGATATTTGATCTGTTGTATTATAGTCAGTCATTTCAATAATAATTATTAATTCTTGTATTTCACTTAGTTTGATAATGTAAAAATTAAACCCAATATAATACTGGTGTGAGAGGTATTTCTATAGGTACACGCATTTAGTTATTAAGCTGTAAGCTAATTAGTTTGAACTTGATAGCTTTTAACTTGATAAATTGCAACTGTAAAAAATAACGTATCACGAGACTAGAATTAGAGATATGAACTGGGTTTTATGGGCATTTTAGCGGAAGTAAAGTGGACATATAGCCAACACATACGCATCAATATGGGAAGATAAGTTGCTGTCACCTTAATTGGAAGAGGCAAACTGCAAGTTTTTAAAGAGTTAGAGTTGTACTTTTGCAGGCGAGATGTGAAGTCATATTTTAGTCAAGAGAGTTTTACTTTGAGAGCCGAGATGTGAAGTCATGTTTTAATTTTGGGAGATGACTTTTGAAGGCAAGGTGTTTAAGTTGCATGGTTTGATCGAAATAATGGTTAGGCTTTAAGTATGAACAGTGATACAAATATGGGGAACGTATTTGAACAATATTGTAGAAGGGTGCATGTGTGTTAATAAAATGTATTAAAATTAAAAGTGACAGTTGTAAAAATGTAAGAAATACATATATATAGAAAGTCCTGCTTTCTGTGTTAGTTATGTGTGATGTTGTAACACTGTTGTCCATTATCTTAGGAGACAACAACACTGTTGTCCATTAGACAACATATAAGAAATGGTTCTACCTATATGTCTCTGGGTAAACACACTCTTGTGCGATTATTCGAATAGATCTATGGTGTGTGATATTGTCACACGAATATTTGTGAATGATTGTAAAGGAAGACAACACACAGAAACCGGATGTGGGGAGACACATGAGAAAGAAAAGTGAATCCAAACGATAAACAGAAAAGAAACAAATATAACGCCATACGAAGAGAATGAAGCAGGAAGGCCCACCTTGACATATTATTACAATTTGCACAACACGCTGTTTGAATAACACACACACAATGATTTAAAAATGGTTCAGCGTCTGCCGAAATCAACACATTTTACACGGTAAGTAAAATCTACCCAAATCTTTAATTTGGCATAAATTATACTTATTATGTTTATGGTAATTTAAAACGGAAATAGATAAATACCGACTACCATTGCATCCTCAACACATGATTTACTTACAACTTACCGAATCAGAGTTATTTTAGGAATTGAAGTAATGCCCAGTACCGGGTCTTTTATAAATGTTTTCCAAATGTATTTACCATGTAGAATTATTCCATTGAAATCTATACAAAAATACTTTAAAACTTGACAGTCGTGGTAAACAGTTAATAGAATTAATGCTGAACTATAAATAAGTAGCTATAAGTGCCTTGACATATGTACCGGAGAGGAATTCAGTAACGTACCATATAACAGCGATCGTGAAACACTTATAAATCACATTCTATTGCAAGAAAATGATATCGAAAACGTTTTATTTAGAATGATAACTCGCTAAATATTTCAACACACCGCCAAATTGTTTGTAAACTTAAATGTCCCGATACGAACCTGTCAGTTAGTATCACAATGTTAATTGACAAAATGTGAAACAAGAAAATATTGAAAAATACTGCATATACCTAAATAAAGACGAAAGTTAAAGTCTGCACTACCAGTTAAAGAACCGTCTACAACTGTTTTATTCTGTTTTTGCACTATTTTGCTGACATTTATCATGTTGTTTTCAAACATTTATTATATATAACGTTCTGTTTAAATGCTTGTATTGTATCATATGCTCTCCTGAATGGAGGAATAAAAGAATCTATCTATCTATCGTGGCCATGTTGGTCAAAAAAGTAAATTTTCTCAATCGAGTTTCTCAACATCTTTAATTCAAGATCGTTTTGCGTGATCAAAACATGTTTAAACATCTAAGATTACATACAACTTTCAAGTTTATGAACGAGAAATCAGTTGCCTGTGATTTATGAATGATTAATTTGCAAATTATGAATCTTTCATGTGCTGTTTCATCAAGATTTAGTCAGGAGATGCAAGTTTCTTATCCTTCTATACAAGTCCATAAATATACATATGAATAATTTTAACATTTTTATTGAATACTGCAATATATTTACAACAAAATTGACCTAAGCTAGTGTGTACAGAAGCACACGTTTCTTCTTATAACATAAACTTCGCAAATCGAACATGGCATTATTGATGTATTTAGTGATTTCATTTTACCACAATACGCTTTTATAAAGTTCTACAACTAACAGAGTCACTAGCTGTTCATTTCAGTTTCAATACTCGTTTGCCTTTCCTGATGATGTATCCGTCCCTTTTCCAGTAAAGCCAGTAATATCAATCGAATAGGTAATTGATGATTTATCGGTTCATTGACTACGAAAGAACACTGCCGGTGAGCAAATATTATTTTGATTGTAACTTGTGCCTGGTGAATGAATCTTCTTTAAACTCGCGGCATGTGGTTAAATGAGAAATATATGTCTAAATCAATACAAAAAAAAATGAAGTACTTTTTTAAAAATCTTATCAGTATCATTTTTATTATTTTTTATTATTATATTATGATATTATAATATTATAATTATATCATTATTATCATTATTGTTGTTATTATTATTAATTTTATTGATATAATTATTATTATATAGTATTTTTTTAATATTAATATTATTATTATATCATTCTGATTCTTTCATTATTACTATGAGTGGCGTCATTTCCGACTTCTTTCTCCTTGTCACAGCTTTTATATTGGATAAAATGTTACGTACTTACGTGCTTATTTCTATCTTCCGCATGACCCAAAGCTGTTTTTAAGGATCTTTAGTCAACGTACAATCAGGACCTCAAATTGCAAAATTAGAAATGGTCAGGTAGAAATTTACGTTTACTTGTTTTTATTTATTTCCTGTGTCTATCTTATATTTTGGCCTAATATACGTATAGTTAGTACATGTTACTTTATTTCAACTTGATTGTGAAGTAAGCTCGGATCTTATGCACATCATTATCGAGTGCATTCCCTTTTAAATCTGGTACTGATTTTTGTTTTGAGAGGTCATCGGGCAGAGCCCGGGGTCGAACTCGCGACCTCTGTCGCCAAATGCCAATTGCACTGAACACCCACCTTATATTCAAGAATACAATTAATTTGGAACTGTTATTTGAATAATTAAATGAGATGTGCACGAGTATACCGTATTTCCTTTAATTGCAATATAACAGTTGTATATGTTGTTCGTTTCATGCATGCATATATTTTTTTAATTTTGTATGGGGAATAGCTGTATATGCTTAAACTATTGGTTCTGTATGTTTATATCTAATTTATATCGAAATAGCAAGGCTAATAGTGAATTCATATCAAATCTTTTCGAATTGTTATTTATGTAATATATAAAATTATTTATATTTTTGTTTCGTAAAAGAAATCATGTTTTAAATTAAATAATTATGCCACTGCGAGAAGAATTGACATTGAAGCCTCAAGCACTGAAGCGCCGTCTATTGTATAATAGGTATGTTAAACATGCTATATTTACTACATAAATATTGATATTTATGATATTGCCAAATTGATGACTAAATTTACAGTTTTATAAAACATTACACACAAAAACCATCAATAAATACTACATGGTTTATAATTATGTGAAAATGAAATTTCGTCTTTATCTCGATTTCAAATATGGACTTAACTATCCTATAACGAAAACAAGAATGTATCTGAATGAACGACTGCACTCAGTAAGCACAAATAGTTCTGTTATCAGTTATCTTACTATGTGCAACGTATATTCCGTGTACTGTGCTATTAAATGCACTCAGTGTGTCTGAGTGCTTTCAGTCTATTTATTGCGTTAAGGAGTGCGTTTATTATTCAAAATTCAGCGTTCGTTCAATGTTCTGGTCTGTTTGATCGCACTGTGTCCACGCTCCGTTCACGCTTCGTCCGCTCTCATTCTGCCTCCGTTTACGCTCTGAGTGCACTCCGTTTGTGTGCAATTAGGGTACTTGAGCGGCCTAAGGTATGTATTGGAGCACATCCGACGTTCTCACTTGAATCAGCAATGACTGACGTTTATCAGTCATCACGGAGACTGTGGCCAAGCGGGCATTTGAACATAAGACCCATAGATTGATAGTCAGACGTTCTACCAACTGAACTTACCGGGCCTGGCTATCAGAAAGAAAACGTATGTAAGCGCTTATGTCTAGATGATATGAAAAAGTAAGTTGTCAGGCCTTTAATTTTATTTTTGTCTTGGGAAGGGGTATAACTCTTGTTAAAATTTTAAAGGCGTCCCATTTCCCAGATTTTAAAGAGAACGATTTGTGACAAAATCTGTTCAGTATATTCTAATTTCTTATATACTTATCTTTACGATAGGAACTCAATATATAGAAAATTTTCAAAACAAGTGTGATACCAATATATATATTAATGTTGATAATTACTGAAAGGTGAATATTCTGATTTAAAGCCTTTAAAATTTTTGAAAATTTAATATATTTTTTATCCCAGCTCTGTTATCATTTTTATCGGTTCCTGTATGTCGACCGCAATTAATGTGTTACATTTATACTTTAATGATCTGAAATCATTGAAACAGAATTGAAAAAGTATGTATGAATGCTTGTATTGGTTTATCATTCATGTTATATCTGGATTAGATGCAATACTCATTCTTGCGTTTTTTAAAGGTGCTAAAGATAGTATGTAGAAGCTATACGGCTAGTAAATATGTATATTGAAAAAAAAACACACACCACTTAATCAGCATTTTTAATAAAACATGTGAACTACATTCCGAGAACATGCGGTCAGGGATGTGTGTGTAATAAGGCGGACGGGTCAGCTGCGGAGTATAATATTGACAGTTATATTTGTTGAAAAGTTCAACCTTTACCATACCATTTTCTGCGGATAATTCTGAAGCCGTTTTACTGTTTTACAAGGATACAGGACCAGTTCTTCTATTTGTATCGGAATGTCGGGGAATCGTCAGTGACGGGACTATATTAACAATTTACTATAAGTTATACAGAGGGATTTTGTACGGATGTGACACCTATATATCTGCTAAAATGTAAACATTCAGTCAAACTAACTTGCATAAACGGTGCATCCACTTGTCGTAAGCAGCCGCTTTTGCTATTTCCAATGTCAATGTTTTCAGAGTAAATTTACCTGTATTTAGCAACAAAATTTAATTGTCTTAAAAGGCCAATTTTGCTCCTTCTCGTAACTGGCTGATCAAAATAGATGTGACTGTGTTTAAATGTTTTTTTATCAACCAATTGTATTAATATCATATAATGTTAAATATTTGTATTAATGTGCTCTCTGAGACGAATAGGAAGTATTTACTTTTCATCACAAGATACTACAGGTAGATCTAGCTAAGATAGTTTGAAATCTGGCTATAATATGATGAACATGTAAACACTTATCATAAGATATACTTGGATAGTAAAGTAATTTACATTTAAATTAATAGATTTTACAGTATATGTTTTATGTGTTTTCGAAATCCTCGTGTTCAAAGATATGCTTTAAAATTTCACTACCCACCCAACTTGAATTTCGTTTTGCCTTGATGCAATCAAAAACAACAGGAAAAATATATTATATGTTTAGATAACCTTTGACATACTAACATTTGTAATTGCTTTATTTTGAATCCTTCTATATCCAGGGCTAAGCTAGTCTGTCTCCCGACTGGGTCCATTAAATAGCAATGTTCGGAATACCACATTTGAGCTAGTTGAACGACGTCCTTATTTAGTAGCGTTCAATTGTAATGCATTGTTGGAAAGGCATATGATTCACTGCTTTTTCATTGGAGATTAATATACATGATTCGGGAGATATCAGGGTCTAGGATCGACTAAGGGCTAAGCGCAAAACTTGAGTATCGTCCTTTTTTTCTCTATAGTTTATAATTAAGCTTTCTATATAAAGTAAGAATGATGCTTGATTATAAAAAGCTAGTCAAAATACAAACGGTTGAATTCGAAAGACGAACTAACAACTTCAGCCTGTCTTTTGTCTATCCAAGAACCTGATGTCCCCGGAATCAGATCTATCAAAAACAGGGAATTCCATGCCTGTCCTACAACTCATAGCTGTTGAACGCTTACTAAACTATGACGTCAATCAAACTTTCCCTGAATCAACTGGCCAATCAACGCGTTGTTATGTAACGGACCCAATCGGAAGAGCAGGATACGTTCGACAGAATAGTTTGTCCAAAGAAACATTCAGCACTGTTATATAACATCATAGTAAAAATACTGACGAATGACGACATATAACGTATACTTACGAATGACGACATATAATGAATACTGACAAATTCGACATATAATGAATACTGACAAATGACGACATATAATTAATACTGACAAATTCGACACCTAATCAATTCTGACAAATGACGACATAGAATAAATACTGATGAATGACGATAATACAATATGAATACATACGAATGACGATATAATGAATAATGACGAATGACTACATAAAATAAATAATATTGAATAACGACAACAATGAATACTGACGAATGACCACATAGAATGAATATTGACAAATGACGATAGCATAATGAATACTGAAAAAAACAACATCTAGACCATTTTTGGCATTTATTTCTTTAGGTTGTAGGGGTCTGGTTATCCTTAATAATAACATTGAATTTAATGTTTTGTAACTAAACATTGATAATAAATGTAATATTTTAAGGTTTGTTCCCTTTAATAAAGGGGAAAATGAGGTAGCCTTTTGTCTCATAGTTTCATGGGGCTACAATTTTCATCCAAAATATGTAACAATGTTTATAGTTTACCCCCTACACCACTAGGTGTCCGATTTTTATTGCATTTTTGGCATTATTATTTTTTCGATTTCTCAGAAAAAAGGTTAAGACACGTTTATTTGTGCCTATATGACGCTACGTCCCTGGATAGCGGGAACCTGACAGATGACAGCGGAAACTTTAAACTGACATATGCCGGCGGAAGCTTTATACTGACATATACGGCGGAATCTTTATACTGACATATACCGGCGGAAGCTTTATACTGACATATGCCGGCGGAAGCTTTATACTGACAGATGACGGCGGAAGCTCTATACTGACAAATGACGGTGGAAGCTTTATGCTTACAGATGGCGGCGGAAGCTTTATACTGACAGATGACGGCGGAAGCTTTATACTGACAAATGGCGGTGGAAGCTTTATACTGTCAGATGGCGGCTGAAGCTTTATACTGACAGATGACGGCTGAAGCTTTATAATGATAGATGACTGTGGAAGATTTATACTGACAGATGATGGACGAAGCTTTATACTGACAAATGACGGCGGAAGCTTTATACTGACAAATGAAGGCAGAAGCTTTATACTGACATATGACGGCGGAAGCTTTATACTGACAAATGACGGTGGAAGCTTTATACTTACAGATGGCGGCGGAAACTTTATGCTTACAGATGACGGCGGAAGATTTATACTGACAGATGACAGTGGAAGCTTTATACTGACAGATGGCGGCGGAAGCTTTATACTGACAGATGACGGTGGAAGCTTTATACTGACAAATGACGGCGGAGCTTTATACTGACAAATGAAGGCAGAAGCTTTATACTGACATAAGACGGCGGAAGCTTTATACTGACAAATGACGGTGGAAGCTTTATACTTACAGATGACGGCGGAAGCTTTATACTGACAGATGACGGCGGAAGCTTTATACTGACAAATGACGGTGGAAACTTTATACTGACAGATGGCGGCGGAAGCTTTATACTGACAGATGACGGCGGAAGCTTTATAATGACAGATGACGGCGGAAGCTTTATAATGATAGATGACGGTGGAAGCTTTATACTTACAGATGACGGCGGAAGCTTTATACTGACAGATGACAGCGGAAGCTTTATACTGACAAATGACGGTGGAAGCTTTATACTGACAGATGGCGGCGGAAGCTTTATACTGACAGATGACAGCGGAAGCTTTATACTGACAAATGGCGGTGGAAGCTTTATACTGACAAATGACGGTGGAAGCTTTATACTGACAAATGACGGCGGAGCTTTATACTGACAAATGAAGGCAGAAGCTTTATACTGACATATGACGGCGGAAGCTTTATACTGACAAATGACGGTGGAAGCTTTATACTTACAGATGACGGCGGAAGCTTCATATTGACAGATGACGGCGAAAGCTTTATACTGACAAATGACGGTGGAAGCTTTATACTGACAGATGGCAGTGGAAGCTTTATACTGACAGATGACGGCGGAAGCTTTATAATGACAGATGACGGCGGAAGCTTTATGCTTACAGATGACGGCGGAAGCTTTATACTGACAGATGACTGCGGAAGCTTTATAATGATAGATGATGGTGGAAGATTTATAATGATAGATGACGGTGGAAGATTTATAATGAAAAATGACATCCGAGCTTTATACTGAAAAATGACGGCGGGAGCATTATGCTGACAGATGACGGCGGAAAATGTATACTGACAGATGACGGCGGAAACCTTATACTGACAGTTGGCTGCGGGAGCTTTATACTGACAGATAACGGCGGAAGCTTTAAACTGACAGATGACGGTGAAACATTATTACTGATATATGAATGCGGAAGCTTTATACTGACAGATGACGGCGGGATCTATATACTGACAGATGACGGCGAAAACATTATACTGACAAATGACGGCAGAAGCTTTATACTAACAGATGACGGTGGACGCTTTATACTGACAAATGACGACGGAAGCTTTATACTGACAGATGGCAGCGCAAAACTTTATACTGACAGATGACGACGAAAGCTTTATACTGACAGATGACGGCAGAAATTTATACTAACAGATGGTGACGGGAGCTTTATACTGAGAGATGAAGGCGGAAGCTTCATACTGACATATGACAGAAGAAGCTTTATATTGACATATGATGGCGGAAGCTTGATACTGAAAGATGACGAGGGAAGTTTAATACTAACAGATGAATTCGGGAACTTTATAATGACAGATGACGGTGGAAGCTTTATACTGACAAATGACGGCGGAAGCTTTATACTGGCAGATGACGACGGAAGTTTTATACTGACAGATGACTGTGTGAACTTTATAATGACCGATAACGACGGAAGTTTTATACTGACAGATGACCGCGGGAACTTTATACTGGAAGATGACGGCGAAAGCTCTATAATGACATATGACTTCGGAAGCTTTATACTGACAGATGGCGGCGAAGCTTTATGTTGACAGATGACGGCGAAAGCTCTTTAATGACATATGACTTCGGAAGCTTTATACTGACAGATGGCGGCGAAACTTTATACTGACAGATGAAGGCGGAAACTTTATTCTGACGGATGACGGCGGAAGTTTTATACTGACAGACGACGGAGAAGTAAAGCCCGAAATAATTACGCGAAACAAATATCTGAAAAGTAAATGTAGTCGGACCATAAGTTGTTATCATGCTATATTAGAACACCAAAAATAACCCCTGATACGCCCATCCCCTCCAAAAATTATCTGGGTGACCTCATTTATCAACGCTATAAATAACACATTTTGTGGCTGGGTCAATTAGTTAAGTGTGCGAATTAAACTTGACGATGAAACTTGTACTTCTTTCTCTCTGCGCGGTCATTGGTAAGAAGATTTTCAAAATTTTATTTTACATCATTGCTTGCTAATTGAAAATAATGTTTACACTCAATATTATACTTAGAGTAGCCAAATGGTAACTTTATTGTAGCAAAATATTAGATGATAGTTACAGATTGTTATGTGATTATGAACGCACGTTTATTGTTTGATTTGCCGGACACGCAGTGCGTCTCTGACTATAAATGCTGGGTTCGTGAAATTGAATCCCCGCCCGTAATGATTGTTATACGATATTGCTTCTAATTGCCATTTGTTTCTCAACGCTGATTCAAGTTTGAAAGTTATTAGCTGCATGTTCTTGCGGATATTGGTGTACTTGAGGTCTTGGTAACCGTCGTACAGGATCCTAGGAAAGAGTGGTTAGGTTAACTGATCGCCTCTTATTCCTCGATGGCATAAATATAACGCTGAATATTCAATAAAAATAATTATTCACTGATTTGGTTACCTCAGTCGGTAGCGCGTCTGGCTATCAATCCAGAGGTCATGAGTTCAATTGTGTCTCATTTTCATTCGTCTTTCGCCGCTTACTAGAACAAGTAGTTATCAGTTCTTTGCGTGGATAGGTGTGCTCGAATACCACTTAACATATTTAGGTTATCTGGCCGTCTGTGAGCACAGTCAATAGCATACATATATGGCGCTAAATATTAAAAGACAACATATTTAGTATGCTTATTAATTTAAAAATCATTTATGGCGGAAACAAGCGTAATATAAAACAAAAAACACCAGACCAGCAAATAGTTGAATACAAAACACGGCTACCAGCACAACGTTAACTGCATACAAAAGGCGGCTATACGCACATTAAAATAATTGCGTACAAAACACGGCTATTTGCACAACATTCAAGATCAAAGTCCACCCATGTAATAAGCGGATTAGGTTTATTAATTAAGGACGCCACACAAAGCCGTGGAGGGGAATTAAACCAATTGACCTCCTGTCCTGGGTCCGATGCTCTGCCTTTGAACTATGCACTTCATCTTACCTTCCTTAACGGCAGTTGATCCAGCACTCATGTGGAAGGCCGTGGGTTCGATCCTCGGCCGGGTCATACCAAGGACTTAAAAAAAAGGTTCAAGTGGCTTCTACGCTTAGAAGATAGTTCTAGGCCTGATCGGCAATGTGTCAGTATAATGTGACTGGCTGTGCGTGCGTGCGTGCGTGCGTGCGTGCGTGCGTGCGTGCGTGCGTGCGTGCGTGCGTGCGTGCGTGCGTGTTTGTGTGTGTGTGTGTGGGGGGGGGTGTGTGTGTGTGTGTGTGTGTGTGTGTGTGGGGGGGGTGATCATAATTACAATGTATCTACCGCAGGATACCCCAGAATGACAGTGCTTAGAATACTGTCTCAAGTAGACACCGCCGCAATATGACTAAACAATTATTGAAAGCGACGCTCAACACCATACAACAACACCATACAACAACACCATACAACAACACCACAACACCATACACCAACACCATACAACAACACCACAACACCATACACCAACACCATACAACAACACTACAACACCATACAACAACACCACAACACCATACACCAACACCATACAACAACACACCATACACCAACACCATACAACAACACCACAACACCATACAACAACACCATACAACAACACCATACAACAACAACGTACAACAACACCACAACACCATACACCAACACCATACAACAACACCACAACACCATACAACAAAACCATACAACAACACCATAACACCATACAACAACACCATACAACAACTACACAACACCATACAACAACAACGTACACCAACACCACAACACCATACACCAACACCATACAACAACACCACAACACCATACAACAAAACCATACAACAACACCACAACACCATACAACAACACCATACAACAACACCACAACACCATACACCAACACCATACAACAACACCACAACACCATACACCAACACCATACACCAATACCATACAACAACACCACAACACCATACACCAACGCCATACAACAACACCACAACACCATACACCAACACCATACAACAATACCATACAACAACACCACAACACCATACACCAACACCATACAACAACACCACAACACCATACACCAACACCATACAACAATACCATACAACAACACCACAACACCATACACCAACGCCATACAACAACACCACAACACCATACACCAACACCATACAACAACACCATACAACAACACCACAACACCATACACCAACACCATACAACAATACCATACAACAACACCACAACACTATACACCAACACCATACAACAATACCATACAACAACACCACAACACCATACACCAACACCATACAACAACACACCATACACCAACACCATACACCAACACCACAACACCATACACCAACACCGTACAACAACACCACAACAACGCATGACAACACCGTACAACAACACCATACAACAACACCATACAACAACACCATACAACAACACAACAACACCATACAACAACACCGTACAACAACACCACAACAACGTACAACAACACCGTACAACAACACCATACAACAATACCATACAACAACACCACAACACCATACAATAACACAACAACACCATACACCAACACCATAAAACAACACCACAACAACGTACAACAACACCGTACAACAACACCATACAACAATACCATACAACAACACCACAACACCATACAATAACACAACAACACCATACACCAACACCATAAAACAACACCACAACAACGTACAACAACACCGTACAACAACACCATACAACAACACCACAACACCATACACCAACACCATACAACAATACCATACAACAACACCACAACACCGTACACCAACGCCATACAACAACACCACAACACCATACACCATGGAGATATTATATGAATTAAACTATTTGCCTTGCTATTTTGATATAAATAAGAACATACAGAACCAATATTTTAAGCATAATACAAATACAAAAATATATGTATGCGTGAAACTAACAACCCATACAACTGTTATATTGCAATGAAAGAAAATACAGTATACTCGTGCATATCGCATTTAATTATTCAAATAACAGTACCAACTTAATTGTATTCCTGAATATAAAATGGATCTTTAGGGCAATTCGCTTTTGACGCCAGAGGTCGCGAGTTCGACCCCGGCCTTAACCCGATGACCTCTCAAAACAAAATACAGTACCAGATCTAATAAGGGAATACACTCGATAATGATTTTCATAAGATCCTAGCTTACTTCTCAATCAAGCTAAAGTAACATGTACCAACTATACGTATATTAGGCCGAAACATAAGATAGACACAGGAAATAAAAACTAGTAAACGTAAATTTCTACTTGATCTTTTGTAATTTTGTAATTTGAGGTCCTGACTGTATGTTGACTAAAGATCCTTAAAAACAGCTTTTGATAATGCGGAAGATAGAAATAAGCACGTAAGTACGTAACAGATTATCCAATATAAAAACTGTGACAAGGAGCAAGAAGTCCGAAATGACGCCACTCATAGTACTAATGAAAGAATCATAATAATATAATGATAATATTAATATTAAAAGAAAACTACTATATAATAACAACAACAATGATAATAATAATATAATCATAATGTAATGATAATATTATAACATTAAAATAATAATAATAATAATGATATTGATGATAATATTAATAATGATAACAATAATAATAATGATAATAATAATAATAATAATAATAATAATAATAATAATAATAATAAATAGTAATGATAATGATACCAATAATACTTTTAAAAAATACTAGATTTTTTAAACATTGATTTAGACATATATTTCTTATTCAATCACATGCCGTGTGTTAAACAGAACAGAACAGAACATACTTTTATTCAGACTTAAACTATACAGTTTCTCGTCTATATAACAAAATTACAAATATTTACAGTTAGGTCATATTAACAGCAAGGTACAAATACAAAATACATTTCATACAATGAGAGGATAGATCTTTATTAATTTTGGATTGTGTTATTTCTAATCTGAAAAGCATTGAATATATAATACGATAAATCATTTATAACATTACTATTCGTTGATTGCATTAATTGAATGAATTTAAAAACTGATGGATTTCGCTAATAATAGCCTGGTTTATACTTTCTCCGAATAACCTTGAACTTATAACATTTCAATACGAAATGGAACTCGTCTTCAATATCCCCAGAGGCACAGAATTGACAACGTCTTTCATTTCTTTCTATCTTGTTAATGCCATATCGTCCAGTTTCAATGCGAAGTTTATGTGCTGATAAACATAATTGCGTGATACCACTTCTGTATTTCCTATACTTTGTAATAATCAGATATAGATCATATTCAAACTTCGTTTTCACGTTTTTATATAAAGTTAAAACACTATTTTTTTCAATATCCTATCCGATCTCCAGTTTTGCATGAAGTCATCAATATGTCTTTTTTTTAAAATGGAAATAAAAGCCTTTGGATTTTCGAGCATTGGATTTTCCCAGACGTATCCAAATCCGTGTTTGTATAATAAATATTTAACAATTCAATTCAATTTTATTGGCAAACTATCAGCAAAAATATGCCTTTGGCCATTTACAATATTTTTAAATCATATGGCAAAGACATAACAATTACATATTACAATCAATACATTTTGAATTGTTTAAGTATCATAGTATATATAACATAGATAACATAGATGAGAAACAGTAAAAAACTGTAACACACAAAAATGCACACTGCCGCACGAGTATGTACTCACTTTTTTCTACGTTTTTAAGCAAAACAACGAAATATGAAAATTAGGTATTAATCAGATGGTTACGAACCTTAAATGCTTCATATATAAATTTAGAAATATTAACAAGTAGTTTTCGTCCTTTCGTGGATAATAAATTTACAAATTTATTAGACGTAGGCCATGCGTTCCGTGGAATATATTTACGACGTAAATCGTAGTATCTTGGACATATTAGTAAAAAATGGTATTCGGACTCTATAGTATTGTTCGTACACATTTGGCAAATTCTATTCTGTCTTTCGACACCAGTATATCTTCCGGATTCAATCGCAAGATTATGTGAACTTAATCTAAAACAGCTCAATTGTTTTCGTTTGGTATCATCTGTAATTAAAGATAACTATTCCTCATATATAAAATCAGTTTTAAATTTACAATAACAATTAAGTTTTGGCATTGCATGAATATTTCCTCTCCAAAATTGGATGTATTGATCTCGAAGTCGTTGTTTAATAATGGGCAAATAATTGACATTTCTATTAAAATTATCCCAAATATAACTATAACCCAAATCGTCTAATATTGTTTTAATTCTTTGAGCCCAGCTTTGTTTTTGTTGTTGATTATTCATATTTATATATTGTTCCATGAAAACTCTATGGATAAGATAACCAGGATTGCTTTTGATTTTTATCCAAAATTTAATCGCTCGTTCTTTACAAATAATTGATAACGGATATCTGCCTAGATCACCTAGCACAGCAAGAGTAGGTGTTTGGGTTTTAACTCCTAATATACGCTTACAGAATTTTATATGTATTTTATCGATATCTTTGTAGTCATACACTCCCCATATATCTGCACTGTACAAGAGAGTAGGTACTACCATTGTATCAAAAAGTGATAATTTTGTTTTAATATCGAGTTTAATTCTTGTGAACAATGATAATAAATTATTCATAGCTCTTAGAGCTTGATCTGCTAGAGTTTTTGGAATTATTCTCATATTACCGTTATACATAAATTTGGCTCCTAAGTAGCAGAAATTGTCTACAATATCCAATTTTTCACCATTTATGAGCCATTCTAGGTTATGAACTTGTTTTCTGTTTTCAAAAATACAAACTTTAGTTTTATTGATATTAATTTTTAATCCCCATTTTTATGAGTATTCATAGAGATTATTTAGTTGCAATTGTAGACTCTTGGGATCAGTAGTAAACAAAACAATATCATCTGCAAATAATAATAAGTATATACACAAGTGATTAATATCCGATTCAGTCAGATTATCTATAGTTAAAGAATTGTTCACATCATCAACAAACAGAATGAACAGAAGAGGAGAGAGTGGCTCCCCCTGCTTCATTCCAAGCGTGACGTCGAAAACATCAGATATATAAGAAGATAATTTCATGCAAGCCGTAACTCGCAAGTAAAGTGATTTGATAATTGTAATCATTTTACAGCTTACACCGTTTTCAACCAATTTAATCCATAGCGCGTCTCTTATAACCGTATCAAATGCCTTTTCGTAGTCAATAAAAGCACAATAAAGTTTAGTTTTTTTTGACAATATCTTTTGTATGATACAATGTAATAGGATAATGCAATCAGTTGTACTTTTTTTTATCTCCAAACCAAACTGTGAATCATTAAGTATATGTTCTGTTTCACACCAAGCATTAAGACTATTTCTAATACACAGTGAAAAAAATTTAGCAAGGGAATTTATTAATGTAATCCCTCTATAATTCGCGGTATTTAATTTGTCACCTTTTTTATGTATAGGGACTATAATGCCTTTTGACCACGCTTCTGGATAAACACCGTCATTATAGATTTTATTAAATATTTTAACAATATAAGGTGTTATAAAAGTTTTCGCGTCTATGAAAAAATCTGCTAAAACTTCGTCACATCCGGGTGATTTATTTCGAGATAATGATGATATCACCTGACTTATTTCTGACATTTATATGTATGCCATTATTGTTATTATCAATATTGTTATGATCGTTCATATCATCAAAGTTTAGGTTAACATGAGGTGTATTCGAGATATCTGTAAAGTGCTGTACAAATTCCTCCATATTTGGGCTATTTGATAACCCCTGTTTATTACGTTTATTAAAATTGTTAATTTTTTTCCAGAATTTTCTTGGACATTTTTTACTAAGTTTAGCTAGGTTCATTTTTTCTCTCAAATAAAACGCATATTAAGCCTTTCTTTTAGTTTTAGCAAAAGCAGATTTACTTTCAAGAAAATGCTTCTTGTTCTCTTCAGTTTGATTTCTTTGAAAAATTCTTTTGGAGTTAGGAAATGCCGTTTTAGCTTTCCTACAATTTTCGTTAAACCATTCGGCCTTCTTTTTCTTACATTTAACATTACCTTTTTTGAAGGATTTTCCAAATAATTTGAAAGATGTATCGTATATTATATTTGTAAAATTTATTATACTGTCATTTATTGAATCTTTATTTTCAGTCATGTTGTCAGTAACATCTTTAAAACTTTGAACTTTAGATTGAAGTAAAGTATTCAATTCCTCGGCCCTAGATGCATCCCAAACAATTTTGTCAATATATACGTTATCTGTATGATTATATCCAGTCATGCGACAACTTAATGCAAACTGTATAGGACTATGGTCAGAAAACTCCATTAAATCCAACACATTCATATAACAGATATTGTTAAGATTATTCGCACTAGTTATCAAGTAACGCTATACGCCCAATTCAAAAGGTTAAAAGAAGATTCATTCACCTGGCACAGTTACATTTAAAATACTATTTGCAAACCGACAGGGTTCTTTCGTGGTCAATGAACCGATAAATCACCAATTACCTATTTAAGTGATAATACTGGTTTTACCTTAATCACGTCCAGGAATCAATATCGAGTAAAATGAACGGCTTGTTACTCTGTTTTTAGTAGAACTTTATAAAAGAATATTGTGGTGAAATGAAATCACTAAATAAACCAATAATGCCATGTTCAATTTTCGAAATTTATGTTATAAAAATAAATGTGTGCTTCTGTACACTTGTAAAACACTAGCCAAGGTCAAATTTGTTGTATATATATATATATTGCAATGTTTAATAAAAATGTTAAAATTATCCATATGTATATTGAATAATATGGCAAAAATAACCGTAGGTGTTCGTATTTATTGATTATTTAAATAAGGAAAAAAGGGTAACCATTATAGTTTCCAAAAAGTATATCCCTCCACAGCAATTATCACCACTTAAATCTATTGTCATATCTGAACAACTCATTTCCACCACCCCAACTACTTTTTCTATTATAAACAATAGTGTTTGGGAAAGTGAGAACAAAACAAAGAAATAACTGACGCATACATATTTCTGTATGGACAATAGTCGTGCGATATTCTTTGAATACATTGACCAATGATCACACATCAAAAGATAGACTCTTCCATTAAACTTCCCTACTATCGGTAATGGTTTACTCGAAAATGACATCCTTTCGCCGAGCGGGTGACACAATATCCAGACAAACAATCCAATAATGAATCATATTACCGTGACTATGTCCCATGAATAAATTTATGAATTGCAAGCTTAAATTTGAATTCAATATATAATCATTTTACGAGTTGAGATGTTTTCATCTGTTATGCGCAGGAAACCGAATTGAGCGGGCTGAACTTTGAGCGAACACTGAACGAACGCAGCAAACACTGAACGGAGTATTAAATAAAGATAGAATAGAACACTCAGATACGCAATTTACATCGTTCGTGAGCGAATGTTTGCGTTTGTGAGTGCATTAAATTAACCGCACTAAAATGAGTGCACGCAAACGCAGCGCGAACGGAGTGCACATTGAGAGCAAACGGAGTGTCAATGGAGCGTAAACGGAGAGTAATTATGGGGTACTTGAGCGGTTTAGGGTATGTAATGGTTATCCGTCCTAAGAAATAGTGGAAAGGTTATCTTAATATATCGTCTGTTAGCCATTGACAGCATACAAATGACCCTAAATATTCAAACAAACAAATCCTTCCTCATTTGCTACATAAATCCACCGCATATTTTGAATTCTTCCTAGATAATGTTTTCCATGGTAACCATAGAATCACGTGTTTTAATTTTTGGAATATTTCCCTCGCTCGCAGGCTCGACCCATTAACATCTTCTCGTAAACAGCTACACAGATAAACAGATTCGAGAGAGATTCCCTAATATGCTCTAAGCTTTCTTCGTTAATTGGAACTAATGTTTAAATACTTAAAAACATAATATTACAGTTGCGGTGACATCCGAATCCTGCACGAATACACACCAGTGTCATGTAAGTGGCCTCACAACCTGTCAACACTACAGCCACTTACGCTGCCTCATTGGAGATAATGGTGGAGTTTGCGATTGCGCCCCTCAATCAGGTACGTTCAAATTATTACCGTGAGAAAACAATCTGTTGAATATCTCCAGCTGACCTATGGACTCGTATTAACAATGTGTGTGTGCAATCAGTTACAAGCCCTATACCCCTGGCCGGGACATAGCGGGGACTTTGAACTTTCCCCCTTCAGAGCTCAGGTAGGGATACGTTTCTGATCAAATCCCTGCTAAGAAACGTTTTGTACCCGAGGACCTTATTGTTGTCGTTGCTGACGTCAGAGATATATAAACATATATTAAGTCACTACTGACGCAATGTCCCGCTGTTGACTTTCCCTGGCTTTCAATCATCGCGAAAGTATCAGAAGAATATTGGCGAACACTGCACAATGTCCAATGTTCCCCGATTTAATTTGAACCTTGAGACATTCAGATTTGAACGTCGATATGGGTTGTCGAGCATGATAAAGAGTCACAGCTGTATCAATGGTTCGAATGTCTATCCCGCTGGGCAAGTCACCTCAACGTTAGAAAAGAAAACATTTTACAATATTTAGTTGACTGTGTTGCTCTACTGATGTTTACTTTTTTGACCAACATGGCGACGATAGATAGATAGATTCTTTTATTCCTTAATTCAGGAGAGCATATGATACAATACAAGCATTTAAACAGAACGTTATATATATATACGTGTTTGAAAACAACATGATAAATGTCAGCAAAATAGTGCAAAAACAGAATATAATAATTGTAGAATTACAATAGATTGTATAGAATTATAGTAGAACAACAATGACATACTTTATTATAATTTTAATTGTGATACATTGCAATAATTTTTAGACCAAACATATTTATTTAAATTATGTTATAATACACCAATACCAATACGTTATTATATCGGCATCATGTCGCATTTCACGGATCGCTGAACGGCTGTACGAACATATTGACAATGAGTGCCAGGTGAAGTCTTGTGCACACTAAAACACTGTGTTTTCTGTATTACATTAATGCGTTGATTTTGTTTCTGTACTGCGACTTGGTTTAAATATAATTTTATTGCCATATACTCGTATATACAAAAATATATAAATTATATCTATATAATTTAACTATCATTTATAATTTCACTGACTGCAATAGTGAAATAATTTCAAAGTTAAATCTCAATAATTTGTCAAAACCATAAACAATAAACTAGAATTACATTGTTTTACAGGCCATGAGTGCACCGTTGCAACTGATTGTAACTGTGCGCATCAACATTGCGTTGATGGCCATTGCAGATGCGGAAAATGAGAAACACGTGACATATTCAATGTAAAATGGCGTTTATTCTCAATAAATAAATCAACTATATAGTAGTCTGTGATTTTATTTCTTAACTTCGCCACCATCACCATCCATAATAAATATCATCAACACCTTCATCATCATCACCATCATCATCATCATCATCATCATCATCACCATCATCATCATCATCATCATCATCATCATCATCATTATCACCTTCATCATGACTTCCAAATATGAAAAAAATAACACACGTCTCACACCACATTACATTTCCAAAAGGGCTCCATTGTAACATTAATGCCCAAAGCATAGTGACAAAATCTGCAGAATGTCTATGTATTCAAATTATTCACCAGTGCAAGATCTGGAATTGTAAAGAAAAAAATCACACCTTGACTATATTTTTAATCTAATGATTTTGTGATACCAATTCACAGAGTAATTATATTTCAACTATTCGCCCTTGATACGGTTTGAACCATCAATTCTACTATGACGTAGAATTGCCTAGGAATCTGGTATCAGCAGCAAATTTTCAGTTGTGAATCCCAAAATACTGACCATTTAACACATGGTATAAAAATAAAGCACCGCGATATAAAGCCCTGAAAAAAAATGAAGAAAAAGATGACTATAGATTTACCTCTTCCTACTCCATCATCTGTCCGGAGTATTAAAGGGAAATAAAAGTAGAGCGAGTCCTAAATGAAAAATACCTTTTGATTTAACGAAATGCATTACACCAGTTCATGGAATTTCACGCTCAGATAAGTAAAACATTTTATTGAACATGTTTGGCCATAGACTCATGTCAGATTTTTCAAACTGGCCGCCATATTAAAAAATGGCCGCCAATTAAAAAATATGTTTTAACCAGATGTATTGTCCCAGCTCATGGGCATTCACACATTGATAACAAAACATATTGATTTTTTAAAAAAGAAATGTTTATAGTTCCTTAAATTTGAAGTTTCAGATAGTAATACATATACTTGGATGTCATTAGTTTATATGAGTATATACATTGTGTATTGGTTGACTTGAAACGTGAATATGAATACAATTTCATTGCAATGTTGCCGTATGTCCCTTTAACATTAATTAAAATAAAGGTGATTTTTCACAAATGATTTATAATAACTCATATCCTCTCACAAAAGTATTATAATCTTTGATTTTTGTATTTTGCTATTAACGGTCATTTGAGAGGTCACTATAGTTGTTACTAGGATACATGAGCATTTAGACCATATTCTGTTTTCGGGGAATAGATTACAGAAACACAGTCCAGATCGTGTTGCTGCGCATGCTCAGTAAAAAATCAAACCCCAACTACGTTGCGGTTACATATCTCACTATACAATACAATTTTGTTCTTTATTCAATATAAAATAAGATGTAGGAGTTACATGGTAAAATTTTCCACATAGATATTTATGTATTTTATTCATGGCAGGAATGTATCCTAACATAAAAAGGCACACTGACTGGTAGGTTAACCAGCTTGTTTTTTTAAAGACTGTGCAGTGTTTTAAAAAAGAAGTCTTCACATGCTCATATATACATGCATATGTTAAAATGCTATAAAAGTCGATTTCTTAACATCAATGATGTCTTATTGCAGTATATGCTATGGAAGCTTTTACTCTATTCATCTGCAGCAAGAAATCACAACCACCACGAACCATTTTGAAAATATTTCAAACCAAATGACATAGGACTTTTTGAATTTTCGAATGCAAGAATCATGTTGACCGTGGGACAAAGGGGTGCAACTGTGTAGTGAGACAATTAATACTGTATTTCTGTAATAAGTATGCTTGTTACATGAAAACAACAGTTCTATCATGTCTTACCATCTTTCAGTTCCACATTAATCTTACCAATATATAACAACTGTACATTCATTACCTACCATATTTTAGTCCCATGGTAGTTTTGTCAACATGCAATAACATTACATTCTATTCTTACCATCTATCAGTTCCATGATATATTTCTAAATATGCATTATGCAGTAACAGTACATTTAGTTTTAACCATCTATCAGTTCCATTGTAGTTTCATCAATATACAATAACAGTATATTAATTTCTTACACTCGACCAGTTTCATGGTAGTTTATGTATATGCAATAACAGTACATTCATTTCTAACACTCTATCGGTTCCATGGTAGTTTATCAATATGCAATAACAGTGCATTCATTTCTAACACTCTATCGGTTCCATGGTATTTTTATCAGTATGCAATAAACTACATTCATTTCTTACACTCTGTTAATTCTATGGTAGTTTCATCAGTATGCAATAAAGTACATTAATTTCTTACACTCTATTAGTTCCATGGTAGTTTTATCAGTATGCAATAAAGTACATTAATTTCTTACACTCTATTAGTTCCATGGTAGTTTCATCAGTATGCAATGAAGTACATTCATTTCTTACACTCTATTAGTTACATGGTAGTTTGATCAGTATGCAATAAAGTATATTCATTTCTTACCCTCTATAAGTAACATGGTAGTTGTATCAGTATGCAATAAAGTACATTCATTTCTTACACTCTATTAGTTCCATGGTAGTTTGATCAGTATGCAATAAAGTACATTCATTTCTTACACTCTATTAGTTCCATGGTAGTTTGATCAGTATGCAATAAAGTACATTAATTTCTTACACTCTATTAGTTCCATGGTAGTTCTATCAGTATGCAATAAAGTACATTCTTTCTTATACTCTATAAGTTCCATGGTAGTTTGATCAGTATGAAATAAAGTACATTAATTTCTTACATTCTATTAGTTCCATGATAGTTTGATCAGTATGCAATAAAGTACATTAATTTCTTACACTCTATTAAATCCATGGTAGTTTCATCAGTATGTAATAAAGTACATTAATTTCTTACACTCTATTAGTTCCATGGTAGTTTGATCTGTATGCAATAAAGTACATTCATTTTCTTACACTCTTTTAGTTCCATTGTAGTTTGATCAGCATGCAATAATGTACATTAATTTCTTACACTCTTTTAGTTCCATGGAAGTTTTGTCAGTATGCAAAAAAAGTACATTCATTTCTTACACTCTATTAGTTCCATGGTAGTTTTATCAGTATGCAATAAAGTACATTAATTTCTTACACTCTATTAGTTCCATGGTAGTTTTATCGGTATGCAATAAAGTACATTAATTTCTTACACTCTATTAGTTCCATGGTAGTTTGATCAGTATGCAATAAAGTACATTAATTTCTTACACTCTATTATTTCCATGGTAGTTTTATCGGTATGCAATAAAGTACATTAACTTCTTACACTCTATTAGTTCTGTGGTAGTTTGATCAGTATGCAATAAAGTACATTCTTTCTTACACTCTATTAGTTCCATGGTAGTATTATCAGTATGCAATAAAGTACATTCATTCCTTACATTCTATTAGTTCTATGGTAGTTTGATCTGTATGCAATAAAGTACATTAATTTTTTACACTCTTTTAGTTCCATGGTAGTTTTATCAGTATGCAATAAAGTACATTAATTACTTACACTCTATTAGTTCCATGGTAGTTTGATCAGTATGCAATAAAGTACATTCTTTCTTACATTCTATAAGTAACATGGTAGTTTCATCAGTATGCAATAAAGTACATTAATTTCTTACACTCTATTAGTTCCATGGTAGTTTTATCAGTATGCAATAAAGTTCATTAATTTCTTACACTCTATTAGTTCCATGGTAGTTTTATCAGTATGCAACTAAGTACATTAATTTCTTACACTCTATTAGTTCCATGGTAGTTTGATCAGTTTGCAATAAAGTACATTAATTTCTTACACTCTATTAGTTCCATGGTAGTTTGATCAGTATGAAGTAAAGTACATTCTTTCTGACACTCAATTAGCTCCATGGTAGTTTGAACAGTATGTAATAAAGTACATTAATTTCTTACACTCTATTAGTTCCATGGTAGTTTGATCAGTATACAATAAAGTACATTCTTTTTTACACTCTATAAGTTACATGGTAGTTTGGTCAGTATGCAATAAAGTACACTCTATTAGTTCCGTGGTAGTTTGATCAGTATGCAATAAAGTACATTAATTCTTACAGTCTATTAGTTCCATGGTAATTTGATCTGTATGCAATAAAGTACATTCTTTCTTACACTCTATTAGTTATATGGTAGTTTGATCTGTATGCAATAAAGTACATTCTTTCTTACACTCTATTAGTTACATGGTAGTTTGGTCAGTATGCAATAAAGTACACTCTATAAGTTCCATGTTAGTTTTATCAGTATGCAATAAAGTACTCTTTATAAATTCCATGTTAGTTTTATTAGTATGCAATAAAGTACATTCATTTGTTACCATATATCAATGTTGTGATAGCACAATACTTCTATATTCAGCTCTATAATAGTTTGTAATACCTCACTGTCTGTCCACGATACAATTTATCAAAGAAAACTGACGGGCATTATTCTGTCAATAATTCATGTCATGAATAATATTTATCATTTACAGTCAATGCTGATTATCAATACATCATCACAAACCCATTACAATCTGCTCAAAAATACCTTACTTGATACATTGACCTACCTCCTAATTAAACAATTCTCAATATCTCGGACATGAAGTCAATCGGTCACTTTCTCATCTAAATAGAAATCAACAATTTAACATTCTACAAAAATGACTTGCGTCTGATCCTGTATAAATATCGCTATTGGACATTTACATTAAAAAACTATAGGAAAACATATGTATTTAAATATAAATGTACTTACTCACAATACCGTGGTAACGGCACAGTTTATCGTATGTGTCACAACGACGTGTGATGATGGCAGTCTCACAAACTGACAAATGATCTGAATTTGACTTGAATTATAAACCCAAATATTTGCTACATACTAGTAGTACATGTAAAAAATCACTAAACGTGAATATCGCATGTTACTGGTTCAATTTTTCTTAAATCCTTAATACTCGTTCGACTTTTTTAAAATATATATCAAGATGACTTAACATTTATCCCATATATCATAAAAAAGATACAAAGCGACACGTTTAAACAACCGTCATCAACTTGCACTACCTGCTTTGATAAAGTCTACAAAATTTCAATAACCTTTTATCTGCTAACACCGAAAATTTTAAGCCACGAAAACTATGTATTTTGTTATACAAAAGTAATTTCATTAAACTTGGTTGTACTTTTTTAAAGTTGAAAAGGGCGTTTGTATATATATATATATATATATATATATATATATGATCTTTACAAGCCTCCGATATTGAAGAGTCACAAACAACACATGGGCAAAAACAACAACAAACAATTGTACAATACACATACAGTCAAATCTGTCTTAAGCAGCCAGTAAAGGAAAGAAACAACAGTGGCATTTTAAGACAGGTTGTAAATATGTTAAAATCAGTCGACTCAAACTGTTGGTAAATTTCCTTCCACAGTGTCTGGCACAAATCCCCATTGTTTATAATCATTACAAAACAATCGGACAAAAACGTCTTGACATAATGCATATGTCCACTTTAAAGTGATGATGTCTTTTAAACAAATCCAGCTCTCCCGATTCGGTCCTGGGAAAGCAACATTTGAGCACGTTGATTGGCCAGTTTCTTCAACTGAAAATTTAAATGACGTTACAGTGCAAATCAAATTATACTTGTCAATGCTAAGTTAATGTCACATGTTATAACGTGTGATTGCCGGCAATCACCACTGCATAACCCTGAGCCTCTAAGGAAATGAAAGAAAATTTACCAAGTTTAAAATATATAATATTATAAAATATATATATATATATATATATATATATATATATATATATATATATATATATGTAGCAATACTCAATATTTTTAAATTTGTATTTAATATTCATACATTTCTATTGTATATTGTTACATTTGTATTCTATATTTCTTATTTGTATTTAATAATTCTTGATTTATATTGAATATTGTTTCATTTGCATTCTCTTTCCCATTTGTATTCAAAAACTGTTGATTTATACATTATATTAAGTACTTGTTTATATCCTATATCTATATATTCATATTGTATCTCTTACATTAGTATTGTAAATTCACTCCATTTAGATATTTACGCATTTGTATTTAAAACTACTCATAATTATTATATATCAATTAACATTTCTACTCTAAGTCCTCTATATTTGTATTGTATATGTAATTTTCATTTGTATCGTATAATTGCATTCTGGGTAATGCTTGTTTACTTTGTAACGAAGGGTTTCATTTGTACAATTTTATCAGACGTCACTCCCATAACAGCTGCGCATGGGTAAGTAAGAGAACACATCCTGCATGTTCGACGCTATCAAACGATGAATATCGAACCGTAAGATTATTTCAATCGATCTATGAAGTGTTTGATTTAACGAGGACAAAGTGTTTCCTCAGATTACGTTACATGCTTCGTACGGGGATCCGACAAAGTAAATACATGCATTACTCAGAATGTAATTATGCAATATAATGGAGCTACACACAGAGAGCAGTCTCGAGTAAGCCTTTTTATTTTGGAAGGGGGATAGCAACAATACGTGAGGAGTACGGGAGTTTTAAGAGTTACTTTTCTTGGACAATCGTATGGGTGAGATCGGGTTTTTAATTAGTTTAAATATATTTTATTGCTTTTTAACGCACGCACGCACGCACGCACGCACGCACGCACGCACGCACGCACGCACGCACGCACGCACGCACGCATATTTATTTATGTGGAGCGTGTGGTCCAGTGGTACTGATTACTGGTACTTAGTACTGGTTCTAACCAGTAAGACTTCGAGCGTGATTTGCCTAAGTTGTAAGAACTTGTTTCACAATCGAAGTAAAATAAATACGTATAAACTATAAATATATATATATATATATAGTATGCAGTGAATGGTTCTAGATAAAGTCATATTTCCGGGCTTTCTTACCAGCAAGCCCGTGTGGTTCCGGCTAAGAATAGAATCACTGTCGATCTCTGCAGAGGGGTAGGAATCCTCCGAATGGGTGTCATGTTCATTTTATCATTTTTTGTCATGTTCACTATTGTGGTTGAATTATCAACCCCTGTGTGGTTCAAGGGAGCCATGAGTGATGGCAAAAATAGGATCACTGTGGCTTATGCATGTCGTAAGAAGCGACAAATTGAGTAATACGATAGAATTTGCTGAAACTCTGCAGATCTGCAGGTATCAAGGTTCTAGGTTCATTCTGCATATTCATTTGTTGATTTGTTGTTTTTGTACATGTAAAGTGAACTTGGAATCTTCCTTCCTGTTGGCGTCGAATAACCTATAATGTGTTGGTACGCCATAAAACCCTATTCATTCATTCATTCATTCATTCATTCATTCATTCATTCATTCATTCATATAAATTTAATTTCATAAAGGGAGATAATTAAATTCACAACAACGGAATTTACATTTTTTTGGGATCTTTTCAGATGCTCATTCACAATGCATTATACATATATATATATGGAGATATCTCTGCCAAACCAATAAATTTGTGTCGACCATGACTTATATACTATGGATTTACATGCAACACATCTGGACTGGATTTATAAACCCGTTGAATGATATTTCGAAAGCAAGGAAAAAGGACCGAAAAGAAACACTTTCATATACTTCAAAAACAAATAAAACCTCTGATCGTATTCCTTTTGTAGCAACATATCATCATAAACTGCCAAAACTTAGATCTGTCATCGACACGCATTAGCCCACAATAGAATCTTTAGACAGACTCAGTCGTTTGTTTCCCAGGAAACCGATTGTAGTAGCATACAGACGGCCTCAGAATCTGCGTGACTTACTTGTACGAGCAAAGATAAAAAGCTCTGGTGAAGGTTCTGTTGTTGGAAAATCTGGTCCTTGTGGCTTAGCACGTTGTCAAACATGTAAAACTATGCCAGAATCATCTACTATTATACAAACTTCTACGTCGTGTATGTAATTACATGTTCTAAATGTAGTAAACAGTACATTGGAGAAACTAAACTTTCGTTGAGCCAACGTGTAAATCTGCATAGATCACATTGGAAACTACGCAGGTTCATTCGCTCGCCCGTCTCAGAACATTTCAATAGTGACGGGCATTCGTTTGCCGATGTAATTTTACACTGCATTGATCATGATCCAGATTGGATTGACAAGCAACACAAAGATCATGAAACTTATTGGATTATTATTTGACGATTCAATACCCTTTATCCATTAGGTATAAACAAAAGTGATGGTTCTGCATAATTTGATATGTTTGAATATACTGTATGTTATATACATACGTTCCAATAAAACTGTACTTCATTTCTCTTATTGGTGTATACGGCGCAATCTTTTTAATAAAACCAGTTGTATTTTTGACAATTAAAATAAATGTCGCCATGCAAATTCTTACGAAGAGTATAAAACGTTGTGTGACTAAAGGCGCACATCATAATTTGTGAACGTTTTCACAATTCTATATATTTTTTTTTATTATGATTTTTCCACACTTCCATGTTTTTATCATCGTAATCGTTTGACATCTTAACATATATCATCATTCATATTTTCATTTTCATCCCCTGAAGAAGGAATAATATATATTCCGAAAGCGCTCGGGTTTTGTAAAATAATTTTAAAGAATGCAGTATTGTTTGGGTGTATTAATTAATTTATTAATTTATATATATATATCTGCTACGGATAACAAATCCAAAGAAGATGCACGTTCAGAGAGCTCCATCATCTCCGTAAATTTATGTTCCTCATGTAAACAGGTAAATATAAGTGTATTAAATGCAAAATTGACTGACATGATATGTATGTGCAGAACGTGTAAGAAAAGAAACATATGTAAGCAGTCTGGCTGGCTTAGTCGGTAGAGCATTTGCCCTGTAAGCAAAATGCCCCAAATTCGAGTCCAGACTGGCTGTATATATTCCGTTACTAGGTAATCACTATTATGATATTAAAAGTAAATAACATTTCCGAACAGTTATGATAATACTAGCAAAATTTTATGAAAAAAGCATATTTCAGTTTACTTTGTTAATTAATTTTTTATATACAATCTAGTGAATATACCAATAATACTAATGATAAAATATGTACACTGAGTTTGTAAGTCCAGGCACTTAGGTCAGAGCATGTGCACTGAAAGGTCAGTCCAGGAACAGTTTCAAGCGCCAGGGGCATACCAATTCTGAATTTCAAGCACTGGGGTGCCCATATGCTGAGATGACCAGTGGAGAATGTATGTGCAGAACCTGTAAGGAGATAAACATCTGTTAGCAGTCTGCTTGGCTCAGTCGGTAGAGCATTTCCCCTGTAAGCAAAAGGTCCCGAATTCGACTCCAGACTTGCTGTATATATTCCATATGTAATCTCTGTTTATGATGGACTTGTTAAAAGTAAAAGTTCACTTGAACTCGATTGGGGACATGGGTTGTTAAGTATACAACACTACTTTGGTATGTTGTATCGCCCACTTATATGTCATATTACTCTTGGCAATGATAGTATGTTTGCAAAATAACATTTCCTGGCAGTGATAATAATTCTAGCAAAATAATTTTCCTAATGGTAATGACTGGCTGTATATATTCCATTACTAGGTAATCACTTTTATGATATTAAAAGTAAATAACATTTCCGAACAGTTATGATAATTCTAGCAAAATTTTATGAAAAAAGCACATTTTAGTCTACTTCGTTAATTTTTTTTAATATACATGTACAATCTACCAATAATACTAACAATAAAATATGTACACTGAGTTTATAAGTTTAGGCACTGGGGTCAGAGCATGGGCACTGAAAGGTCAGTCGTGGAACATTTTTAAGCGCTAGGGGCATACCAATTCTGAGTTTCAAGCACTGGGGGTGCCCATATGCTGTGATGGCCTATGGAGAAGCATGTAAGTGTCAATACTAGAGACACACATATACCAATTGTTTATTATCCATGATGAGGTCACTGCTTTTTCTCATGTTGTAAATATATTTTTGTTTTGTTTCAGGAATACAATGACTCAACGGAGCAGGAAAGTTGCGATTTTTTCTAACAATTTGGAGCAAAGTGGTAATTTATTTTGCATAAGTAAAATATATACCAGATAAGTCAATAAACAGTGAAAATTACACAGTACAATTGAACAAAATTTGAATTTTGTAACAAGATTATAGATACAAACATTTTATATTGTAATGAATGGATGAGGTTTTACGGCTAAACAACAAATTATAGGTTATTCAACGCCAACAGGAAAGAAGATTCCTGTTCATTCTTCATGTACACAAAAACAACAAATTAACATACCGATTAGAAAAATCCATCAACAATTGCATTTGCCTGTAATAAATCAAGAACCTTGATATCTGCAGAACTGCCGAGTTTCAGCAAATTCTGTCGTATTACTCAAATGGTCATTTCTTACAACATGCATGAGCCACAATGATCACTATTATGATCCGTGGAATATTTAAGTTAACCACAAAAATGAACATGACAAAAATGATATTGTAAAAAACTTTTGGAGAATATGTATGAATATTCCATTAATTTCATACAATAATATTTATATCATTAAATCATCAAGTCAACATGTGTGTATTAGTTTTAACAATTGTTATGAAAAGGTAGAACAACACATTGAAATTGAATTGTTATCATTCTATGATTGATTGATTGTGTAATTTGCATTTTTGTTATTTCTTTGACGACTAGCATACATTCAGTTAATCAAATTACTCTGTCCTGAGATTGCCCTGTAGGTTAACTAGTACTTGAGTACACCCATCTCTATGACAATTATCCAGTACTTGAGTACACCCATCTCTATGACAATTATCCAGTACTTGAGTACACCCATCTCTATGACAATTAACCAGTACTTGAGTACACCCATCTCTATGACAATTATCCAGTACTTGAGTACACCCATCTCTATGACAATTAACCAGTACTTGAGTACACCCATCTCTATGACAATTATCCAGTACTTGAGTACACCCATCTCTATGACAATTAACCAGTACTTGAGTACACCCATCTCTATGACAATTATCCAGTACTTGAGTACACCCATCTCTATGACAATTAACCAGTACTTGAGTACACCCATCTCTATGACAATTAACCAGTACTTGAGTACACCCATCTCTATGACAATTAACCAGAACTTGAGTACACCCATCTCTATGACAATTAACCAGAACTTGAGTACACCCATCTCTATGACAATTAACCAGTTCTTGAGTACACCCATCTCTATGACAATTAACCAGTACTTGAGTACACCAATCTCTGACAATTAACCAGTTCTTGAGTACACCCATCTCTATGACAATTAACCAGTACTTGAGTACACCCATCTCTATGATAATTAACCAGTTCTTGAGTAGACCCATCTCTATGACAATTTACCAACACTTGAGTACAACCACCTCTATGACAATTATCCAGTTCTTGAGTACACCCATCTCTATTACAATTAACCAGTACTTGAGTGCACCCATCTCTATGACAATTAACCAATACTTGAGTACACCCATCTCTATGACAATTAACCTGTTCTTGAGTACACCAATCTCTATGACAATTAACCAGTTCTTGAGTACACCCATCTCTATGACAATTAACCAGTTCTTGAGTACACCCATCTCTATGACAATCAGCCAGTACTTGAGTACACCCATTTCTATGATAATTAACCAATTTTTGAGTACACCCATCTCTATGACAATTAACCAGTACTTGAGTACACCCATCTCTATGACAATTAACCAGTTCCTGAGTACACCCATCTCTATGACAATTAACCAGTTCTTGAGTACACCCATCTCTATGACAATTAACCAGTACTTGAGTACACCCATCTCTATGACAATTAACCAGTTCTTGAGTACACCCATCTCTATGACAATTAACCAGTTCTTGGGTACACTCATCTCTATGACAGTTAACCAGTTCTTGAGTACACCCATCTCTATGACAGTTAACCAGTTCTTGAGTACACTCATCTCTATAACAGTTAACCAGTACTTGAGTACACCTATCTCTTTGACAGTTAACCAATTCTTGAGTACACCCATCTCTATGCAATTAACCAGTACTTGAGTACACCAATCTCTATGACAATTAACCAGTTCTTGAGTACATCCATCTCTATGACAATTAACCAGTACTTGAGTACACCCATCAGTATGACAATTAACCAATTCTTGAGTACACCCATCTCTATGAAAATTAACCAGTACTTGAGTACACCCATCTCTATGACAATTAACCAGTACTTGAGTACACCCATCTCTATGACAATTTACAAGTATTTGATTACACCCATCTCTATGACAATTAACCAGTACTTGAGTACACCCATCTCTATGACAATTAACCAGTACTTGAGTACATCCATCTCTATGACAATTTACCAGTACTTGAGTACACCCATCTCTATTACAATTAACCAGTACTTGAGTACACCCATATCTTTGATAAAAAAACAGTACTTGAGTTCACCCATCTCTATGACAATTAACCAGTTCTTGAGTACACCCATCTCTATGACAATTTACCAGTTCTTGAGTACACCCATCTCTATGACAATTTACCAGTTCTTGAGTACACCCATCTCTATGATAATTAACCAGTACTTGAGTATACATGTACCCATCTCTATGACAATTAACCAGTTCTTGAGTACAGCCATCTCTATGACAATTTACCAATTCTTGAGTACACCCATCTCTATGATAATTAACCAGTACTTGAGTATACATGTACCCATCTCTATGACAATTAACCAGTTCTTGAGTACAACCATCTCTATGACAATTTACCAATTCTTGAGTACACCCATTTCTGTGACAATTAACCAGTACTTGAGTACACCCATCTCTATGACTATTAACCAGTAATCTCTATGACAATTTACCAGTACTTGATTACACCCATCTCTGTGACAATTAACCAGTACTTGAGTATGTACTTGATTACACCCATCTCTGTGACAATTAACCAGTACTTGAGTATAGCCATCTCTATGACAGTTAATCAGTACTTGAGTACACCCATCTCTATGACAATTAACCAGTACTTGAGTATACCCATCTCTATGACAGTTAACCAGTACTTGAGTACACCCATCCATCTCTGTGACAATTAACCAGTACTTGAGTACACCCATCTCTATGACAGTTAACCAGTACTTGAGTATACCCATCTCTATGACAGTTAACCAGTACTTGAGTACACCAATCTCTGACAATTAACCAGTTCTTGAGTACACCCATCTCTATGACAGTTAACCAGTACTTGAGTACACCCATCTCTATGACAATTAACCAGTACTTGAGTACACCCATCTCTATGACAATTAACCAGTACTTGAGTATACCCATCTCTATGACAGTTAACCAGTACTTGAGTACACCCATCTCTGTGACAATTAACCAGTACTTGAGTACACCCATCTCTATGACAGTTAACCAGTACTTGAGTACACCCATCTCTATGACAGTTAACCAGTACTTGAATATACCCATCTCTGTAACAATTAATCAGTACTTGAGTACACCCATCTCTGTGACAGTTAACCAGTACTTGAGTACACCCATCCATCTCTGTGACAATTAAACAGTACTTGAGTACACCCATCTCTATGACAATTAACCAGTACTTGAGTACACCCATCTCTGTGACAATTAACCAGTACTTGAGTATACCCATCTCTTTGACAATTAACCAGTACTTGAGTACACCCATCTCTATGACAGTTAACCAGTACTTGAGTATACCCATCTCTATGACAGTTAACCAGTACTTGAGTACACCCATCTCTATGACAATTAACCAGTACTTGAGTACACCCATCTCCATCACAAACAAGATCAGTTTCCCACTTGAATCATAACTAAGAGGTGAAAGATAGCGAGACCCTATGGTCCTATTACATTGTTTTCATTCATCAGCCAAAGCAAAGAATGATGCAATAAAGAGACCTCCAACAGGTGGTGGCATTCCACCTGTTTTATTCACAGCAGAATCTTTGTGGATGGGTGAGTGTGACAGAAGAAAAAAATCCAACCTTAAATGGTGTTCCTGGTGGAATAGATATTGCAGGTAAAACAAAGCATTCATGGCTAAAAAAAGATTTCTTCTATTCTTGGGTTAAAGATTTTGGTTAAAATAAGTTAAAATATTCAAAACAACTTGAAAATATTATTGTCGGCTGATATGGGGACATTTTATTGCATGTCAATATTTAATTTACTTAAAAGTCTTGTTTATAAGTTTTGTACTAAATTATCATTTGTTAATAATACTCTGTAAATTGTAATTTTTATTTAAACAACCATGTCTTTATGTTAAACAATGACCAGGGTCATCTTGAATCAAACAGAATGTATTACTAACTTAAATATTGACTAGTATAAATTTCAGTTACTAACATTAACATGTATATCTAAAGAGTAGGATGCCATAACCCTTCATCTTCAACTAAGTATTTGCGAATAATAATTTTTGAACGTATATGTGGAAAATACTGAAATTAAATCGGGTGTTAAATGCAAAAACAACATAAATTAAATAAGTCCATTAATTTAAATGAGGATGTACTACCAAACAGCCAGAAGTGTCCCTAAAATTTAAAAAATTAAAATCTATAAAGCAAGTGTTCCAAAACGTGTGGATATTTGATAGAACTTACAAAGAAAGGGTTTAAATTTATTGATTTAAACTTCAATGTGAATTATTTAACACTAGCTTAAAGAATTTAAAGAAAGCTGTGACTTTCTGGGGGAAACTTTCAATGGACTGTTGGAGGAGGCAATAAATGGTATAATTAATTAACTACTAAAAACAAGGTTATGTACCTAGAACGACAATAATAATTAATTCTGTAGATTTTGTATTGATTTCAATTATTTGAGAGTTCCGTAAGGAGTATAATATATAGATAAAAAAAACTAGGACGAGGTTATGCCGAGTTCTTTTATATTCTGCCGAACATGATAAAGTTGATAATATTAGACACTAACATGGTATTCTATTTATCATGTCAACATTTCTATTGCACTTTTTATTCATTTTAAGTAGGATTAAAAATAGTTCCGTCCCGGTCAAAATGTATAATTTAACATAACATCATGTGCCAGAACTTGCATTGACGAGATAAACCTGTTTATCAGGCAGACAGTTTATCAACATAAATAAATGTTTACTTTTATTCAGCCATCTTTTAAAGATTTTGAATGAAATTGAAATATATTGAAATATATTATGTTTTTCTTCAAAGAAATGGCACAGTCTGCCATTATACAATAATTATATATAGTGAATATGATGTGGTGTCAACAAAAGGACATTGTTATAGACCGAATAACTAACAAATGCTTTATTATATTAGTCTATAGATAACAAATTACAAATCACTGAGTGATAATATATATACATATGATAACTCGGTTACTGTAGGTGTCTTTCCAGATGTATGTAACAGTTTACACAAAGGTCTAACAACACAGTTGAAGTTTGGTCCTTGTTTTATATAAAAAAGAGCAAGGATTTTCTACGGTAAAAAATCACATAGAAAAGTTTTAAAGTAGTGTTTTCCATAGCAGAACATTAAAAGCTCATAAAATATACAATAATTAACGAGTTAATCAGTGAAGTGATACCAGTAATTTTTAACGATTTATTTAGTACGCTTAACCCTTTACTCCATAGATACGCGTTTTACCGCACCTATCACAGAAGGCCATTGAAAACAGTGCAGGAAGAGCAATCTGAACACTTCCTGCACTGTTTTCCACTCTGTCAGTTAATATAAACATAATTTACCCAATAATTCAAAAGCCTTCTATATTAGATGTGTCCAAAGGCGTCTATATTAGAGTTGTCCAAAGGCGTAAATATGAAATAAAGGGTTAAAAGAGGATTCGGCTGTTCTAAATGCATTGAACGCTATGACAATTCATGAAAATATATATCATGATTCATGAACAAGTTGTTTCTTTCTTGATTAAAAAAATATCTTCAGATGTGCAGCTTTTCAGTTACAGATCGTTCAGCGTGTCACAAAACTCATAAACAACACAAAGAACGAAGTTCAAACCTCCAAGTTGCAAATACAATATGTGGTGCTCTGGTCTAGCGGTAGAGCATTTGATCATGGATTTGATCGATGAGTCGTGATTCGATAGCCAGTAAATATTTGCATGATAGATACATTGTTTTAAGAGATAAAGTAAGGTGAAATCTATCAAAATGGCCGTGTGTGCTCTTAACGCTCTCACTAAGTTGTTTCTCATATTTATTGAAATCTAATCAGCAGTTGTAGATATGACACGAAACAATCAAAATCTTAAAATTGTTAAATGAAGTTTGATATTCCAGTGCAAGACATTATATCTACCAGATCCCTTATATAGCAAGCTAAGATAAACACTTTTGGAATGGCAACTATGAAGCAGCACAAAAGAGGGGCAATGTTCATTTTGGGGATGCGTACAGCATATAGAGTAGATTACGACGTGTCAGCCCAACCCGTAGAGCGTCTGACTACCAATCCAGGGGTCGGGAGTTCGAATCCCCGCCGATCGCAGTCTCCGCGATGATTAATATACAACATAGCGTCTTATTCTTATTCGTCTCTCACTGCTGATTGAAGTGGGAAATTATCAGTTATTTGCAAAGATGGGTATGCTCGAATACTGGTTGACCTTTCAGGCTTCCAGAAAAGGTCGTCTGTTAGCCCTGGATGACAAAATGAAACTCTGAATATTCAAACAAGCAAATCAGTTGAAAACGTTATTTTCCCGCTACATGATTATTCTTTAAAATATACAATATAATGAAATAAAAAAAGATTACAAAGAAATATTATTTCCATATCTAGTTTAACTACATTTTGTAATATTTGTAAACACAAATTCAGAAACGCTATATTACGACGAACAAAAAAAAACTTATAGATGAAAACGAAAAACAAATACTGACATGACTACCAAAACAGAATACGTGACAGAAGACAATGGAAAATGAAAAAAAACCCGGACAAATGATGGCGAAAAAAGGAATACATATTACTCCTGAAAATTGCTGACTAATAGCGACAGAAAGGGCTTACTGACAGAGTACGACAAAGTACGACAAAACGTGAGTACTGACAGATGGTGAAACACATAATGAAATATGGTGAAAACAAACGACAACTGAACGCAAAATACTAACAGACGACGAGACGAGAAAAAACGAATACTGACAGACGATAACGGAAAATGAAAATTGGCAGTTGACGACAGAGTTTGAATACTAAAGCTAAACATACAGCGATTGAAAACTAATAGTATATGCATTGACGACGAGAAATGATTACTGAAAGAATACGACAGAAATATAATACTGACTGAGAGAAATATAGCTCGAAAAAATTTGAAACAAATATTCTAAAATTAAATGTAATTTGGATCAATAGTTGTTTAACATAGAAATAACAATATACCCCTGTTTAAGTGAGGGCGTGGTCAAGTGGTAGAGATCTGAACCAGGATCGAAGGGTCAATGGTTTAATTCTTCTTTAACAGCTGCGTGATGTGTCCTTGAGCAAGACACGAGAGCTTCGAGCGTCATTTGCATAAGCTGTAATAACTTGTTAAGTAATCGAAATAAAATAAAATAAAATAAGTTTAAACTAAACCTCTGTTACCCTTTCTCCTTCTAAATTAATCTGTGTGACATCACACAACATATTATCAGTACTTTGAGTGGTCGAGTCTGCTACTAATAAATTAACCGTGTTAAAACTAACGATGAAACTTGTACTTCTTTGTCTCTGCGCGGTCATTGGTAAGTAGATTTTCATATTTAATTGTACACATCATTGCTTGCTTATGAAAAAAACAAAACACGTTACACTTAATATCATACTTAAAGTAGCCTGATTGAAAATGTGTTGTAGTAACTCTTTGATATAATAATTGTTATGTGATTCATTATTTTTTATGATAATTGTTATATGATCCATACCTTTATATAATAATTGTTAAGTGATTCATACTTTTATATAATAATTGTTATGTAATTCATACTTTTATAAAGCTGTTACATACCTGATTCTTACAACTTTTACTTAAGTTATTTTGTTAAGGATAAATCGCTTGGCGGTAGCACCGTTGTGAGGGTGTCAGCATCTCATTTCTAGGTCTCGGGTTCAATCATAGGCACGACCCAGTGACTTCTCAAAAAACAACATTCAGTATTGATTCTACGCAGACAAGAGAATCTGATTCATACATGTATAAACTTTGAACTTTGAACTTATATCGGAGTTGAACTGATATCAATGAGCAAACACTAATGTTTGCTTCTTAAAAATTAACTTTTCAGTCGCCGTGGCATCAGAATCCTGCACGTCCACACAAGGTTGCACATATAAAGGGATTACTACATGTGCACATGGCTACCACCTAGAATGTCGCCATTCCTGTGATGGGGGTCAGTGTGCGTGCTTAAAAGATACAGGTACGTTACCTTGAGAACAAAAATGGTCTCTAGTATTCCAGTATTTATTTCATCATAGCTGACAGGAGAACAATAAAGTTTTGTTAGCTTAGATTTAGCGAATCGACAATCGACATTCATTGTCGAGATAGGTCGACATTCGGATCGACTATCGATAAGAACGCCAGGCTGAATCATACAACACGGTTATATTGTGATATGTAAACTTCGTAGTCAATCAGGCTGTATCATTAAATACGTTTATATTGTAATATTTAAACTTTGTAGTCCATTAGGCTGTATCATATGTTGTGTGACCCCGTTGGAAATAAGCGCGTTTGTTGCTTTAATGGGTTATCCCAGGTTATAAGATCTTTAATTTTTAGATGATTACTATGATTATTTTACTTATTTATTTTCTTGATTTATAACCATCATGATATACATGTATATACGTTGTATAATGATCTTATATACATGAATAAATGTGAATTGAATTGAATTGAATTAAATACGTTTATATTGTGATATGTAAACTTCGTAGTCAATCAGGCTGTATCATTCAAAACGTTTATATTGTGATATGTAAACTTCATAGTCCATTAGGCTGTATCATTCAATACGTTTATATTGAGATATGTAAACTTCGTAGTCAATCAGGCTGTATCATTCAATACGTTTATATTGTGATATGTAAACTTTGTAGTCCATTAGGCTGTATCATTAAATACGTTCATATTGTGATATGTAAACTTCATAGTCCATTAGGCTGTATCATTCAATAGGTTTATATTGTGATATGTTAACTTCATTATCCATTAAGCTGTATCATTCAATACGTTTATATTGTGATATGCAAACTTCGTAGTCCATTAGGCTGTATCATTCAATACGTTTATATTGTGATATGTAAATTTGTAGTCCATTAAGCTGTATCATTCAATACGTTTATATTGTGATATGTAAACTTCGTAGTCCATTAGGCTGTATCATTCAATACGTTTATATTGAGATATGTTAACTTCGTAGTCCATTAGGCTGTATCATTCAATACGTTTATATTGTAATATGTAAACTTCGTAGTCCATTAGGCTGTATCATTCAATACGTTTATATTGAGAAATGTAAACATCATAGTCCATTAGGCTGTATCATTCATACGTTTATATTGTGATAAGTAAACTTCGTAGTCCATCAGGCTGTATCATTCAATACGTTTATATTGTAATATGTAAACTTCGTAGTCAATTAGGCTGTATCATTCAATACGTTTATATTGAGATATGTAAACATCATAGTCCATTAGGCTGTATCATTCATACGTTTATATTGTGATATGTAAACTTCGTAGTCCATTAGGCTGTATCATTCAATACGTTTATATTGAGATATGTAAACTTCTTAGTCCATTAGGCTGTATCATTAAATACGTTTATATTGTGATATGTAAACTTCATAGTCCATTAGGCTGTATCATTCAATACGTTTATATTGTGATATGTAAACTTCGTAGTCAATCAGGCTGTATCATTCAATACGTTTATATTGTGATATGTAAACTTCGTAGTCCATCAGGCTGTATCATTTAATACGTTTGTATTGTGATATGTAAACATCATAGTCCATCAGGCTGTATCATTCAATAAGTTTATATGTAAACTTCATAATCCATTAGGCTGTATCGTTCAATACGTTTATATTGTGATATGTAAACTTCATAGTCCATTAGGCTGTATCATTCAATACGTTTATATTGTGATATGTAAACATCATAGTCCATTAGGCTGTATTATTCATACGTTTATATTGTGATATGTTAACATCATAGTCCATTAGGCTGTATCATTCAATATGTTTATATTGTGATATGTTAACATCATAGTCCATTAGTCTGAATCATTCAATACGTTTATATTGTGATATGTAAACTTCATAGTCAATTAGGATGTATCATTCAATATGTTTATATTGAGATATGTAAACTTCTTAGTCCATTAGGCTGTATCATTCAATACGTTTATATTGTGATATGTAAACATCATAGTCCATCAGGCTGTATCATTCAATACGTTTATATTGTGATATGTAAACTTCGTAGTCAATCAGGCTGTATCATTCAATACGTTTATATTGTGATATGTAAACTTCGTAGTCAATCAGGCTGTATCATTCAATACGTTTATATTGTGATATGTAAACTTCATAGTCCATTAGGCTGTATCATTCAATACGTTTATATTGTGATATGTAAACTTCGTAGTCAATCAGGCTGTATCATTCAATACGTTTATAATGTGATATGTAAACATCATAGTCCATTAGGCTGTATCAATCAATACGTTTATATTGTGATATGTAAACTTCATAGTCCATTAGGCTGTATCATTCAATACGTTTATATTGTGAAATGTAAACTTCGTAGTCAATCAGGCTGTATCATTCAATACATCTATATTGTGATATGTAAACTTCGTAGTCCATCAGGCTGTATCATTAAATACGTTTATATTGCAATATGTAAACATCATAGTCCATCAGGCTGTATCATTCAATAAGTTTATATGTAAATTTCATAATCAATTAGGCTGTATCGTTCAATACGTTTATATTGTGATATGTAAACTTCATAATCCATTAGGCTGTATTGTTCAATACGTTTATATTGTGATATGTAAACATCATAGTCCATTAGACTGTATCATTTAATACGTTTATATTGTGATATGTAAACATCATAGTCCATTAGGCTGTATCATTAAAAACGATTATATTGTGATATGTAAACTTCATAATCCATTAGGCTGTATCATTCAATACGTTTATATTGTGATATTTAAACATCATAGTCCATTAGGCTGTATCATTCAATACGTTTATGTTGTGATATGTAAACATCATAGTCCATTAGGCTGTATCATTCAATACGTTTATATTGTGATATGTAAACATCATAGTCCATTAGGCTGTATCATTCAATACGTTTATATTGTGATATGTAAACATCATAGTCAATTAGGCTGTATCATTCAATACGTTTATATTGTGATATGTAAACACCATAGTCCATTAGGCTGTTTCATTCAATACGTTTATATTGTGATATGTAAACACCATAGTCCATTGGGCTGTATCATTCAATACGTTTATATTGTAATATGTCAATTTCATAATCCATTAGGCTGTATCATTCAATACGTTTATATTGTGATATGTAAACTTCATAATCCATTAGACTGTATCATTCAATAAGTTTATATGTAAACTTCATAATCCATTAGGCCGTATCATTTAATACGTTTATATTATGATATGTAAACTTCATAGTCCATTAATCTGTATCATTCAATACGTTTATATTGTGATATGTAAACTTCATAATCCATTTGGCTGTATCATTCAATACGTTTATATTGTAATATGTAAACTTCATAATCCATTAGGCTGTATCATTCAATACGTTTATATTGTGATATGAAAACTTCATTATCCATAAGGCTGTATCATTCAAAAAGTTTATATTGTAATCTGTAAACTTCATATTTCATTAGGCTGTATCATTCAATATGTTTATATTGTAATCTGTAAACTTCATAATCCATTAGGCTGTATCATTCAATTCGTTTATATTGTGATATGTAAACTTCATAATCCATTAGGCTGTATCATTCAATCAGTTTATAATTTAATATGTAAACTTCGTAGTGTATCGGGCTGTATCATTCAATACGTTTATATTGTAATATGTAAACTTCATAATCCATCAGGCTGTATTATTCAATACGTTTATATTGTGATATGCAAACTTCATAATCCATCAGGCTGTATCATTCATTGCGTTTATATTGTGATATATAAACTTCATAGTCCATTAAGCTGTATCATTCAATACGTTTATATTGTGATATGTAAACTTCGTAGTCCATTAGGCTGTATCATTCAATACGTTTATATTGTGATATGTAAACTTCATAGTCCATTAGGCTGTATCATTCAGTACGTTTATATTGTGATATGTAAACTTCATAGTCCATTAGGCTGTATCATTCATTGCGTTTATATTGTCATATGTAAACTTCATAGTCCATTAGGCTGTATCATTCAATCCGTTTATAATTTGATATGTAAACTTCGTAGTGTATAAGGCTGTATCATTCAATACGTTTATATTGTAATATGTAAACTTCATAATCCATCAGGCTGTATTATTCAATACGTTTATATTGTGATATGCAAGCTTCATAATCCATCAGGCTGTATCATTCATTGCGTTTTTATTGTGATATGTAAACTTCATAGTCTATTAGGCTGTATCATTGAATACGTTAATATTGTGATATGTAAACTTCATAATCCATCAGGCTGTATCATTCATTGCGTTTATATTGTAATATGTAAACTTCATAGTCCATTAGGCTGTATCATTCATTGCGTTTATATTGTAATATGTAAACTTCATAGTCCATTAGGCTGTATCATTCAATCCGTTTATAATTTGATATGTAAACTTCGTAGTGTATCAGGCTGTATCATTCAATACGTTTATATTGTAATATGTAAACTTCATAATAAATCAGGCTGTATTATTCAATACGTTTATATTGTGATATGCAAACTTCATAATCCATCAGGCTGTATTATTCATTGCGTTTATATTGTGATATGTAAACTTCATAGTCAATTAAGCTGTATCATTCAATACGTTTATATTGTGATATGTAAACTTCGTAGTCCATTAGGCTGTATCATTCAATACGTTTATATTGTGATATGTAAACTTCATAGTCAATTAGGCTGTATCATTCAATACGTTTATATTGTGATATGTAAACTTCATAGTCAATTAGGCTGTATCATTCATTACGTTTATATTGTGATATGTAAACTTCATAATCCATTAGGCTGTATCATTCAATACGTTTATATTGTGATATGTGAATTTTATAATCCATTAGGCTGTATCATTTAGTACGTTTATATTGTGATATGTAAACTTCGTAGTCCATTAGGCTGTATCATTCAATACGTTTATATTGTAATATGTAAATTTCAAAGTCCATTAGGTTGTATCATTCAATAAGTTTATATTGTAATATGTAAACTTCGTAGTCTATCAGGCTTTATCATTCAATACGTTTATATTGTGATATGTAAACTTCATAATCCATTAGGCTGTATCATTCAATAAGTTTATATTGTAATATGTTAACTGCATAGTCAATCAGGCTGTATCATTCAATAAGTTTATATTGTAATATGTAAACTTCGTAGTCTATCAGGCTTTATCATTCAATACGTTTATATTGTGATATGTAAACTTCATAATCCATTAGTCTGTATCATTCAATACGTTTATTTTGTAATATGTAAACTTCATTGCCCATCAGTGTGTATCATTCAATACGTTTATATTGTAATATGTAAACTTCATAGTCCATCAGACTGTGTCATTCAATATGTTTATATTGTAATATGTAAACTTCACAGTCCATCAGGCTGTATCATTCAATATGTTTATATTGTAATATGTTAACTTAATAGTCGATCAGACTATATCATACTATAAGTTTATATTGTAATATGTAAAATTCATAATCCATTACACTGTATTATTCAGTACGTTTATAATGAAATATGTTAACATCATAGTCCATTAGGTTGTATCATTCAATACGTTTATATTGTAATATGTAAACTTCATAGTCCATCAGAATGTATCATTCAATACGTTTATATTGTAATATGTAAACTTCATTGTCCATCAGTGTGTATCTTTCAATAAGTTTATATTGTAATATGTAAACTTCATAATCCATCAGGCTGTATCATTCAATACGTTTATATTCTAATATGTAAACTTCACATTCCATCAGGCTGTATCATTCAATATGTTTATATTGTAATTTGTTAACTTAATAGTCGATCAGACTATATCATACAATAAGTTTATATTGTAATATGTAAAATTCGTAGTCCATCAAGCTGTATCATACAATCAGTTTGTATTGTAATATGTTAACTTAATTGTCCATCAGACTGTATCATTGAATAAGTTTATATTGTAATATGTAAACTTTGTACTCCATCAGGCTGTATCGTACAATAAGTTTATATTGTAATATGTAAACTTCGTAGTACATCAGACTGTATAATTCAATAAGTTTATATTGTAATATGTAAACTTCATAGTCCATCAGGCTGTATCATTCAATAAGTTTATAAAGTAATATGTAAACTTCATAGTCCATCAAACTGCATCATACAATCAGTTTATATTGTAATATGTTAACTTAATTGTCCATCAGACTGTATCATTCAATACGTTGATATTGTAATATGTAAACTTCATAGTCCATCAGACTGTATAATTCAATAAGTTTATATTGTAATATGTAAACTTCATAGTCCATCAGACTGTATCATTCAATACGTTTATATCGTAATATGTTAACATCATAGTCAATCAGACTGTATCATTGTATAAGTTTATATCATAATATGTGAACTTCATAGTCCATCAGGCTGTATCATTCAATACGTTTATATTGTAATATGTAAACTTCATAGTCCATCAGGCTGTATCATTCAATAAGTTTATAAAGTAATATGTAAACTTCATAGTCCATCAGACTGTATCATTCAGTACGTTTATATTGTAATATGTAAACTTGACAGTCCATCAGACTGTATCATTCAATACGTTTATATTGTAATATGTAAACTTCCTAGTCCATCAGACTGTATAATTCAATAAGTTTATATTGTAATATGTAAACTTCATAGTCCATCAGACTGTATCATTCAATACGTTTATATCGTAATATGTTAACATCATAGTCAATCAGACTGTATCATTGTATAAGTTTATATCGTAATATGTGAACTTCATAGTCAATCAGGCTGTATCATTCAATACGTTTATATTTTAATATGTAAACTTCATAATCCATCAGACTGTACCATTCAATACGTTTTTATTGTAATATGTAAACGTCATAGTCCACCAGGCTGTATCAATCAATACGTTTATAGTGTGATATGTAAACTTCATAGTCCATTACGCTGTATCATTAAATATGTTTATATTGTAATATGTACATTTCATAGTCCATTACACTGTATTATTCAGTACGTTTATATTGAAATATGTTAACATCATAGTCCATCAGACTGTATCATTCAATACGTTTATATTATAATATGTAAACTTCACAGTCCATCAGGCTGTATCATTCAATATGTTTATATTTTAATATATTAACTTAATAGTCGATCAGACTATATCATACAATAAGTTTATATTGTAATATGTAAAATTCGTAGTCCATCAAGCTGTATCATACAATCAGTTTATATTGTAATATGTTAACTTAATTGTCCATCAGACTGTATCATTCAATAAGTTTATATTGTAATATGTAAACGTTGTACTCCATCAGGCTGTATCGTAAAATAAGTTTATATTGTAATATGTAAACTTCGTAGTCCATCAGGCTGTATCAGTCAATCAGTTTATATTGTAATATGTTAATATCATTGTCCATTAGGCTGTATCATTCAATTCGTTTATATTGTAATATGTAAACTTCATAGTCCATTATGCTGTATCATTCAACAAGTTTATATTGTATTATGTAAACTTCATAGTCCATCAGGCTGTATAATACAATAAGTTTACATTGTATTATGTAAATATCATAGTCCATTAGGCTGTATCATTCAATAAGCTTATATTGTAATATGTAAACATCATAGTCCACCAGGCTGTATCATTCTACACGTTTATATTGTAATATGTTTACCGACGTATCCACAAAACATACATTAGAATTAGTTGACAAACTGTTATCATTTCATCACTTTTCATCTGAAATGAGTGATATAACGAAGAGACTAACGTAATATTCTGTACATCTAAGGTTTGCTAAACGAGTGTTGGGGGTAAAACTATCAACCCAAAATTTGTTTATATAGAGAGAAACGGGTCGTATTAAATTTATAAATGGTAGATATAACAAAATAATCATATGCTGGTTGAAACTGTGTTGTTGCAGTAAAATAAAATACAAAACAAAAAGTTAATAGTATGTTAAAAGATACACAGTGAAAAGCATGCGAACAGTGTTAACAGGACTTCGAAAGTTAATTACGTGTTATCTAGGGTCGGATTCTATAATGTCTTGTTGGCTCTAGGTATCGGACATGTAAAAGTAAAATATGTTTTTATTCAGAATAGAGAAACAGGTTACAAAGGTCACCAGGAGTTATTTTATAGGTCGGTCGAACTCTTCGAGCTGAAGCTTTATCTGTTAAATATTAACATTATACACATTCAGTATTGCTATGACAAAATTAAAACAGATTGGATATTTAGTGTGGTCGGTGGCGCACACCCGACAGCTCACCATTCCACCCTTATAGAAAATGTAAATAATGTAAGTTATTAGAAGATGAATATCATGTGATGTGATGTGACTGAAGAACAATTTATATTAAAATGCTTTTGAAAATATCTAAGATACCTGGAATTTACAAACCTTATCAATAGCACTGGTGATTCTGAGACCAGGAAATTGTCAATGTTCATATCTAAAGCTTTTGAACGCTGCAAGGTTTCGGATAAATACTTATTTCATTTAAATATTTACAATTATATGCGTATAATCTACAAATGCAAGTTTATTGTTTGGTTATTTTCTCTCAATTCTCGTTGGCATTTCTGTTTTCTTGAATGCTTCATTTTTGTTAGTATGTGTTTTTTATGTAGAACGGATCTCTCCCACAGTAAGACTTACAAAGATAACAAATACAAACACTCAAATAGCTTATTGTTTCAAACTATAGCTACTATTTGTAATATTTCAAACACTTTTTATATCAAACTTAAAATTGCATACCATCTCACTTTTGATAATTGTGTTAAAATATGATATTTGTATTATGTACACATATATAAAACAGTGACACCAATGCAGGAGATACCAGATTATTTGCTAACATTTCAAGTAATTAATCCATAACATCAAAAGGCAAAACTTACTGTATCATATGGATAAAAATACACTCGTATGCAGTATTTTCATATTGTTTCTTGTGTATCCTGTAGTGAATGTCATTTTTATTTAACCGAATGGTATGGCTTCTAAAGGCGAAGATACGAGTCAATTTCACAAGTCAAAGTAAATTGATATTCTAATGAAATCGACATTGTTTACATATCATGATTAATGACAGTAGGATTACCATTCATTATTTTATTGTTTATAATTCACCTGGCTATTCCAGAACCTGGGGTCGTATTCACCAACCATTCTTGAGAATATTCTTTGACTTGAGCTTGAATATCCAAATTGCACACTTGGATATCTAGTTTGCCAGAACGGGTAGAATAATTGTGAGAATGTATTTGACTATATATTAGTTGTCCATACATGCTTTCAAATTTTGGTCAAGAAATGGTCTATAAATATGTTTTTCAAAATTCATTCTTGAGTTCAGGTCTTATGATATTTTTAAGAATGGTTGGTGAATACCATCCCCATATATCTCTGCCTATTAACCACCAATGCAAAAGCAGGGAATACTATGCCCGTCCCACAATTCATAGCAATTGTAAACTTGCTAAACTGTGACATCATTCAAACTTTAAGTCGAAGCAACTGACCAATCAGCGTGCTCAAATAGGTATTTTCCAGCATTGCTATTTAACGGTATCGGTAGAGCTGGGTCTGTACTACAGACTAATAATTCATTTCTATATTTAGTTAAAACACTTAAACTAAAAATTACTATAACTTTATTTTACAGGCCTATCTTGTACGACACAATCTGATTGTCCGTGCGATCATGGCTGCTTCAGTGGAATATGTCGGTGTAACTGATGGCGAGTAACATTTTGCCTATTCAATGACAAATTTCGTTTAATCTTAATAAATAACTGAACTATATTGAAGTCTATCTTTATTTCTTCTCTTCACTCAACATCTTAAACGATCATAAACGTCATTGTCATAAACGATAGCCTTAGCAAACTGTCTGCCATGTTTGTTTCTCAATGTTTGTTATCCCTGCTTCTCTATTTCTTATGAGAATATATATGCACGAGACACTTGGAAAACACGTTTCCATACAAGTGTACTCCAAGTGTATATATTTTTTCAGTGCTAATACAGATATATCAAGACAAATATGAACATATACGCTTTCGGGAACTACGTAAGAGATCTCTACCTTAAAAACTAATAAAAATATCATAGAACGTATAAACATTTTTATAAAATCAGGTGTTTTTACTTTTTTGATAAGTGTCTGTGTTTTTGTCTGGAAATATATCAATCTCTCAAGAATGAGTTAAGTTTAAATTTATTTATTTTATTTCGATTGTTAAACAAGCTATTATACCTTAAACAAATCACAACCTTAGTAAAAAATTACAACATACTTCAAAAAACACAATTCCTCATTCAACTGTATATACATGTTAAAAGAACCACATAACCCTCAAGTTTTCGTTTCATGTACATGGCTTTGTCCTCTTTAGGGTGTGTGTGGAGGGGATCAAATGAAAATGTGTAAACAACGAAAACACTATTAAGCAAATGCAATGACCACGAATGGTGAAGGCCTACACATTTACGAATTATACATAAATACTGATTGCATCGCACGAGTTGGCTCGTGCTCTATACCATTGACTTAACATTACACGTATATGCATTCATTTGCTTTAAACCCATAACAAATGCATTAGTTAATGATATGTGTGCAAAAAAACATTTATTTGTCTCACTAAATAAAACAATGCAGAAAAGTATAATATATGTTGACAACGTGAATCCTCTTTGTGCACTTGATCAACAAACAAAAATAATAACCAAATGTAAGTTATGACATGGTCACAAAATGTAAAACAATGTAAGCTCACCGTTTCACATTGGAATATATCTAATTTAATTCAAATAAAATTCACAATCACCAATAACAAATAACTAATTCATCACTATGGCCATATGACTGTACAATCCATGTATCCATTGACGATTCAGAGGACGGAACGTTTCTATAGCGCAAATAATTCCAAAACTGCCAAATCATTGGCTAGAATTTACACAAATCACAACACAAAAGTATCTACGTATCGGGTAAAAGATCCGTGGTGAAAGAAAGACGCCTTCTCACATGAAAAAAGTGAGCTACTCCATCAGCTGTAGTATCATAAATCCGTTTATTCAATCAATTTGGGCGCCATTTGATACTGCCTTCTACTTAGCCCTATCCGAACTGTGTCCAGTAGAGTAATTCAGGATAAGATTGGGGATGCTTTTTAACACATGTAAATGCCCATTAGTTATATACCCATTCAGATTGGGGATACATTATAACACATGTAGATGCCCAATAACTATATATACAATCAGATTGGGGATACGCTATAACACATGTAGATGCCCAATAATTATATATGCAATCAGATTGGGGATACGTTATAACACATGTAGATGCCATAAAATTTATATACACAATCAGATTGGGGATACATTATAACACATGTAGATGCCCAACAATTATATATACAATCAGATTGGGGATACGTTATAACACATGTAGATTCCGAACAGTTATATACCCAATCAGGTTTGGGGATACATTATAACACATGTAGATGCCCAATAACTATATATACAATCAGATTGGGGATACGCTATAACACATGTAGATGCCCAATAATTATATATGCAATCAGATTGGGGATACGTTATAACACATGTAGATGCCATAAAATTTATATACACAATCAGATTGGGGATACATTATAACACATGTAGATGCCCAACTATTATATATACAATCAGATTGGGGATACTTTATAACACATGTAGATTCCCAATAGTTATAGATCCAGTCAGATTTGGGATAGGTTACAACACGTGTAGATGTCCTATAGTTATATATCCAGTCAGATTGGGGATATTTTATAACACATGTAGATTCCCTAATAGTTATATATCCAATTAGATTGGGGATATTTTATAACACATGTACACGTCCAATAGTTATATATCCAATCAATCTGTATTTATTATCTCATTCCATATATTCAGTTATCTATTATGCATTCTGAAACAGACATTACAAGCAATATATAAAATAAAATGATTTATATACAATATGTTCGGTGATGCTAGTTTACATAATGACAATTAAAGACAACATCAACAAATAGCATAGTTACTTACTGTATCAAACATTTTCAATTACTCCAATTGTTAGTGGGTTTTTTTTCAAGAATATAACAAATATAATTGCCGGCACACATTCAGTATTTCCAACGAAACTGGTTAATACGCGCCAAAAAGAAATACGACGAAGAGTACAACAGTGTAAAATAGGAAGTGGCAATAACTGTGAAGTCCGTGCATTATGTTAGTTATTTTTAGAACTTAGGCCTTAAGGGAGTTAATAAAGGTACAAAACTAACTAAATTATCTTTTTTATTTTCAGCTACATATTTTGTATATTATATCGTATGTCATCATCACATCATAACAAACAGACAGTGTACACGGTAATAGCAAATCTAGGTTTGATACTTCATTATCTTTGATCTAATTTCTTCACTACAAGGAGATTCTTAAGATTAACTTAAACTACACATCAAAACATATGTACATGTGAAATGAGAACGAGTTTCAATCACAATACATGTAAATCAAATACCTGTACAATGACAAATGAATATCTTTCAAGTAGATATATGCACTAAACATTGTTGTAAAACGTCTAGATATATGAATATAAATTAAGTCATCTAGTTTTCAATTTTTCGGCCATCTGCCTTTTATCAAAACACAAATTATACGGTTTAGATCACATTTAGTTTAAACTTATTAATTTTGCTTCGATTGTGAAACAAGTTATTACAACTTAAAAAAATCACGCTCGAAGTCTTCCTGGGCAAAACCAGTACTGAGCATATGCGAAAAAGGTGCCGTGCTCAAGGACACCACACATAACCGTCGAAAAGGAAAAAAAAACACGACCCACAAATCTTGGGTTCGATGCTCCATCACTGGACCATTTAGATTTCGAAATTCGAAAAAAGAGCATTCATAACATCAATGACAAAGGTCTAGCCCTATTTATATTTTGTTATAAACTGTATCTTGAAACCAAACACTCTACAAATATGACAGTGTTATAGATAGTGATAAGCGACATTATAGAACATGAACTTCATCGATGAATTATTACAAAATGTTACTATGCCAGATTTAAAAGGTATTAAAAGATGTATCTGATTCAATTGTTTGATACATAAAAAACAGTTTTAATTTAATACTAAGGCCCCTTCGAGGCTGAGTGGTTAAAGGCACCGTCTCAATATCGCTCACCTCTTACCGTTAAGGCCGTAGGTTCGAGTCCCACTCTCTCTAAAAACTTAATGTCAGAACGTGCGTATGCCAGTTACTTGCAGAAAGAGGATGGTTCTACTCAGTCTGATTCAGTCTGAAGTCTTCCTACAATAATAAAACTGGATATGCCATTTATAACTTAAAATGTGTTGAAAATGGCGTTAAACCCTTATTGAAAAACGTAAAATGGTTAAATACTTTCATAAACAACATTCAGTTGGTCACGTAGCATTGATTGTTTAATTGAATTCATACGTTATTAACCTAATCAAGCAATGACACTTTGCCAGAGGGCATTTACTTAGACATTGATTGTTTGTCTAAAAAAATGGCAGTTACATGTAGCAACCAATATCATTCGCTGATTTGATTATTTACTTGTTTGATTGACAGCCCGCGTAAGTCAACAGATGGACAATGAACGTATTCTTATAGTTTACTCAGTATAAAACATGACAACACGAGTTTAAACACGAAATATAATATTTCGTTAGAACCAATGTGAGGTGTTTTTAACTTTAATTTTCCTCGATTGTGAATTAAATTCTTACAATTTACAATAAATTACGTTCGAGGTATTCCTGGCTAGAATCGGTGCTGAGCAAAATCATTATGCCGATAAAGTGTCTTGCTCAAGGACACCATAGAAAGCCATGGCGGAGGATCGAAATCACATTCATCCGATCATAGGTCCGCTGCTCAACCACAGAAACGCGCACTCCAGTGCACGATGTTTGGTATAACGATTTCGATGAACTACAGACAGCTGTGACCTCCAATCTCCGATGGCTATGTGAACGTTGACTGTTAACCGGAGTTCGAAGATTTGGGATTACAGTTTGTTAACGATCAGATCGGGCAGATGCTAATTTTGAAGGAATATAAAACAGTCACTAACTCTTGTTCAATATTTGTTGAAATCTGAAGAATGTTACACTAGATTTTGACGGACTATTGTACGAGGTTGCGTCGGCGTTCGATCCTAACTCCAACGTTGCAACGGTAGTTTTGTGATACAAAACATACGAGGGGCGGTCATTATCTAGGTGGGCAACCCTCAGTGCTCATTTGTGGCTCATTATTTTTTAAATTTCGATTTTACTCCTTCTCAAAGTATTCTCCTTCTTTCATGATACACTTGTTCCAGCGGTGTGGGAGTTTCATGATTCCCACAGTGAACCAACATTTAGGACTATGTCGAAGGTACTGATTCGACATTTTTTACCATTTGTGGGCTCACTATGCGAGCTGGACGCCCCCTACCACGTCTAGTGTTAACGTCGTTTCTACCATCACGAAAACGAGCTACCCAAGAATAAAACGCGTTACGTGACATACATGAACCTTAAACCTATTTTGAAGTCGATTCAAAATAAAAACCGGTTTTTGCCGTTCTTCAAGAAGAAATCTTATTACGGCACACAGCGACGCTGTTCTTCATATTTTGAGTCCATATTACCATGTATACATGCAATGTATAAGTGACCGGTTTTGGTACAACGCATTGTCCGATTTTAAAAGTTATTGTTGCATATAATCTGCTAAGGTCTAATCTACCCGTGCACATCGAGGTTTTCGATATGACTTATATATTATGCAATATTTTAACAAAAATCCCCCTAGATAATGACCGTCCCTCATACACACGCTGGTTGTAAGTGTAAACTGGATATTAAGAACATCATATTATCTTATAATTCCGCCGCCTTTATCTCAGGAAAGCACCCACACAAACTCATAAGATGCTAGATTCAGCAGCAATATGACCAACAGTACCATTGGCACTTATTTTACATGACAGGAATGGACGAGAAAGCGTTGAAAATGATAAGGGTCGTAGGTTAGGTCAACGTTTGATTCAACGTCAATTCAGACTGTCAGTGACGTTGTTGATCAGGATCGGCGTTTTGCTGTTCGAGATATATATTTTTTTATCACGGAAAGGGACGAGGAAATATTCATCGTATTTTAACAGAACACTTGAACATGCGGCAAGTGCTCGGTGTGTACCTATCAGTCATTTCTTTAAGACAAAGGAACTATCCAGACAATAGAAAACAATTTTCTCCACCATTTCAAACGTCAATATCTCTTACAAGTTTAAGGGTTCTTTGTCGTTTCAGTATATTTAAAACCCTTTCTTATCCTTTCGGTATATATCAAGAAAACATAAAACATAATCACATTAACAGTTAATATGCAAAAGAAATTCATTTTGATATGACAACATGATACTGACATTTAATTCATTAAAAGTCTTTGAAGTATTTCATCGTTTGCTTAGTCTATGCAAATAATAATTAAAAATTAACACTTCAAACCTAGACGTGTCTTTGTGTCTTCTGATTTATGGCAGATAAGATATGTCAACTCTAATTCAAATTTAGTACAAACGCAGAACAAGAGATTATAAATGTCCATTTTATGACTTCTTCGCAGAGCACGAAAACATGAAGCTTGGTGGTCACAAGATGTGACATGTGTTTACTAAATATATTTTAAACAGGCAATTTATTTACTTCTATAATATCTTCAAAAAATATGTAATGCATTTGTTGTGATTTATTTTGAACATTCTGCAATACTAACTTAATGATCTTCACTTTTGTTTTAATTCTTGAGATTTCACAGGATAAACGAACAACTATTTATATTACATGTAAATAGCTACATGCCCGACCCCCAACCCCCACCCCCATCCACGTTCGTTGTGACATTGTTCACTAAAGAAACAGATAGAAAACATGATATTGAAATTTACTAGTAGATCCCAGAAACTGATATCTCCCGAATCAGGTCTATTAACCCCCAATGAAAAAGCAGGGACTTCTAAGTCTTTCCCACAATTCATAGCAATTTAACGCTTACTGAACTGTGACGTCATTCAAACTTTCAGTTGAAGCAACTGACCAATCAACGTGCTCAAATGTGGTTTTCCCAACAGTGCTGTTGAATAGACCCGATTTGGAGAGCTGGGTCCGTACTACAGACCAGGCGAACTATGATACACCTTGATGTTTTACAAGAGTTATCCCACTTTATATTAGTATAGAGAAACGATATTCAGGGTCTGCACATGCACTATGGTATTTTTTTATTTCATATCAACATCATGAAGATATATAATTCTGAGGGTAAAGTTGGGTGAATTCATAAAAAATTGTCATGTGTCCATTTAAAATAGGGATAGATATATAATTTCGCCTGCGTATTGTACCGTGTGAAGAGTTAATGATTTTTCCTAATCCTTTTGTCACGTCATAACAGTTTTGAATACTTGGCACTGATTTACGTTTAGCCATCCATCCAATAAATTACAAATCCGAATGTACCATTAGTTTTTACATAGATAATCTGTTCATAACACTCCTATATCATCGTCTGGAATACAAATCAAAGGTGTTCACCCAATTTCCATTAGTAGATAAACGAATTTAAATGCACTGAACACAAATGACATATTTAAAACCACTCAAGGGTTTACAGCCGATTAATTAAAACATGTCCCCAGACACCATATCATTTACAAAAATATTAATTGCTTGTCAGTAGTTTTTTTGTTAAAAGGTACAAATGAGTCTTTTTATTTGTTTTAAATAAAAGGAGATCCTTTGATTGATCTGACTTATCACTCTCGGGAATAAATGCATTGATTCCTATTAAACAATTAATTGACGCAAAAACACGTATTCAAAGTATAAACACTTTACCTCCGCCAAGCTTTATGAGTGTCAATGCAATAATTGATATTGCAACTGAGCGGGCAACTACGCTGCTATCACTTGGAAATTTCCTAGAAGCGTTTTCACAGAGTATACGTAATACAGACACTGATCTCGTGCCGCAACCTGCTGATGTCACATTATGTGTTTTGCATCTGTTTAATTTTCTAAAAAGATATTCATATATGTTTAATATATATATATATTTAATTATATTTTTAATCGTAGAAACTGTACATACCATTTTCTATTGCAAAGGTATCTCAATTTGTTTAGTGTGCCCTATGTCAACTAGTTTAAATTAAAGAAAAGGAACATAATGGATACTGTTATAGGTATGTATGCTTTCATAATTGTTAATTGATTTTTTTTGTATTTATACTCATTATGTCAATCGCAGCCGAGTTTAACATTGAAATGATATAATGGAATAAAAATATCAACAATAGCAAATTTTATTTCATGTGCGTTTGGTGAACTTTTTCTAAAAACTTTACTTTTAACATAAATAAATTATAGAAATAAATTTTTACGTTGAACTTTTCAGTAATAAGAATAAACACAAAATATATTGATTTCAGTGAAATGTCAAATATATTTCATGTGCTAACAGAGAAACTGTCTTGATCACTTCTATGTTCATTCTATGTAAGTAAAATGATATAACATCGAGCCATCACATTGAATGGATATTCTATATGATATTAACTTTCCACCAAAATTCATATTATTTATATTTTAATTAAAGTTACATGTGGCTCCTGTTTATTTAATGCCATATAAACATTATATCCAATGTCAGCATTCTTTCATAATCCTTAATTCTGCCATAATTGTTTAAATAGTATGTATGCTATTTCCATTTAAGGGCTTACTCTTTGCTTGTCCGTTTCAAGTGGATTAGCAGTTGCATTAATGATGGAAAACTGGGATGATAAAGGCATACCAAGTGAATTAATTGGTACAGCCATTTCGCGAATTACTAACATTTCTGATGAAAATAAGGAAACGTCATCAACTGTCGTAACTACGAAATATCTTACAAACTATGATACAAGCACAAGTAAATATTCGATAATGAACACAGATACAGATTCGATAGTAATCAACACGTCATATACTTTCCAAATGTTTTATAATGTAACGGCACCAATATGTAATGATTTTAACTGTGGTAGTGAAATCTGCTTTTGTGATAGGGAATGTGTTCTATACGGGGACTGCTGTTATTCTGCTATAGTAGACCTTTCCAAAAGTTATGGGGCTTTAACCAACATAACTGGCGGGATAATGTCAAATCTTGCAAGTTTTTCTGACTACAGGAAAACGCTGATTCAAGAATATAGTTCATGTGTAACCGATAAAAAACGTTCTAGCGCATTTTGGATGGTTACCAAATGTCCTCCAAATCAGAAAAAGGAACAACAGAGTCATTGGGATTTGTGTTCTAAAGGTTCTAGTAATTATGGGTCGGAAAACGTTCCAGTTGATTTTATTGATACGATGGGTTCAGTAGCTACATACAAAAATGCACACTGTGCACTATGTCACGGCGTAGATTTAAAAATGACTACGTTTTGGAAAATAAAAGTCTTTTGCGGGAATATCACTATTTCGATTACGGACCAAACAACATTAAGCGATATTGAAAACGTGTGCACTGTGGAATTGTTCTCAGAAGTAAGTTCTCCGAGACGTTGTACTAGTACTATAGAAACAAAACAAAACGAATCGTACACATATATGGTGAATGATGTAAGTACCGAAATGAAAATCCTTTGTTATTCTTATGTGTATTATATTATAAAAACAGAAGGACAAACAATGTACCAAAACCCACATTGCGCTGCATATTTGTCAAATGATTCAATGTCAAATAACTTCACTTGCGATGTTAAACACAAAGAACATGCCGGACACGGATCTGCAGATCTAACGAGACCTATTAAGTTAGATCTATCAGTGATTTTTAATTTTAATCCCGAATATGGCATTACAACAAACGTTAAATGTAATGGATATATTCAGTGTGAACAGGAGGAGATTTTTGATTGTATCAGTAAAACGTGTAGAAAGTTATATTGCCCACCTGGCGAAATTGCTAAGAACGAAATATGTATCAAACAGACTAACTCTGAAATAGATTTATTTATATATAAACCTGTTGATCATTCAAATATAACAAATGAAATGGACACAGTGATACTTGAATTTCTTTTAAATGGAACATCTATGGAACAACTTGAAGAAGGTTTCGTAGTGCTAAACAAAACAGTGCATTACTTTATAAACAGCAATGTAAAGTTTTCAAATATTATACATATTGAAACTAGAAGAATAGACTACTTTCTTCAGATAGCAATCCAAGTAAAAGGAAACAAATGGCATCTTTGTTTAGACCTAGTTCATGATATATACGAACGCCTTCCAAATGGAGTTCATTTACAAGAAAGTTCTGCAAGAAATTATGAAAGTGAGTATTTACTAGACTGTGAACATGGCGAAATGCTCAACGACAAAGATGCTGAATTAGATGAGAATGACATGAATACCGTCATAACATCTGAGAAACACCTTAATATCAGTGCAAAACATAGCAAGATGAAAATACGATATGCAGAGAAAGATGCAGCTATAGAACAATTGTTTACTTGCATCGATAAAGAGGGACAACCTAATCTTGGTTGTCCAATGGTGGCATATAACAATTCTGAGGTTTATATGGTAAACAAAACAATATATGTCAGAAACTCTACTCTCATCTTCAAGCCAGAACAATATGCTATTCACAAGGGGAATGTTTTTGTTTGCTCAGAATTTGTCACAGAAGGGAACGCATTTATCAATCTTTTTGAATACTCAACCCATTTTTGGATTTTGTCGGTAATATCATCGTCTTTGTCAATTGTTGCTTTACTTACGATTATGATAATGCATTGCATATTTCGTCGTTTGCGAAATAGCCATGGTCTTAACCTTACAGCCTTATCTTCAAGTATGCTTATCATGTATGGCCTGTTGTTACTGCAAGCATTGATACCGCAGTACATAACAGGCACGATATGTGTAATATTTGCTATTGTCTTGCATTTCTTCATTCTTAAGATGTTTGTATGGATGAATATCATAGCTCTTGACATGGCACGCTTGTTCCGGTCTAACAACACAGTCAATAGTTCAAACATTCTGAAAAAGTTTCGCAAGTACGTTTTCGTATCTGTGAGTATACCAGGTATACTTATCTCTGTCAGCATGGCACTTAACTCCTCAGATCATACGTTTAGCCCAGGTTATGGAAAGGAAGATGTTTGCTGGCTGACAAACGTTCCAGCTTTATTGGCATTTTTTGCATGTCCCATTGCAGTTTCCAGTACGTTCAACTATATTTTGTTTATTTTCATTATTGTAACTATACAGAAAAAACGATTTTCTGTTGGTGTAAAACAAAATGGTGGAAATAGTTTTTGCATCGCATATCTTAAACTGACTGTAATTTTAGGATTAACTTGGCTTGTTGGTATTCTAAGCGCATTCGTTCGAGTAGAAGGCCTATGGGTCGTTCACATTGTGTTGAACGGACTGCAGGGTGTTATTCTTTTTCTATGTTATATACTGAATGCACGAGTTATTACCAACTTGCGAAAACGAGGTTCGAAATATACCAGAGACAATAATAATACAAAAAGAATTTCAATGAAAAGTGAGGAAACAACACTTGGCGAATAGGTGTTAAACTTGATATTTTATGCATATGAGTTTGTGTTTTTAAGCAGTGGATTCGTTTACTATTTATTATATGAATAAGTGTTGTTATAGATACAGGTCTCACTACACATTTGAATTTTGTTCTTTGTCTACGATGTCCATGGTAAAAAAAGAATTCCACATAGAAAATTGTTTTTAGGTAATTTTTTTCATAGCAAGAATGTATACCCACATTAAAATGCATAATAACTGGTAGGTTGACCAGGTTTTTTTTAAAGAGGATGCAGTGACACTCTGAGATATTTTGAAAAAGAAGTTCTCAAAGGCTCATAAATACCTGCATATGTTGAAATCCTATACAAGTCTGTTTTAACACCAGTGAAGTTTCATTGCAGTATATGCTACGTCAACTTTTGCTCTACTCATCTGCAGCAAGAAATGACACCGACTATGAACCATTTCGAAGATATTTCAAAACCAAATTACACAGGTCTTTTTTGTAAGCGTAAGAATCATGTTACCGTGGGAAAAAGGGGTGTAACTGTGTAGTGAGACGTACAACGACAGTAAATGAAATGTCAAGTTCTGCTCGCTCCAAAAACTTTATATGAGAAAGTTTTTAAGTTACATGCTGATGAAAGGTAATTCTACGCAGACTCATTCTGATGTTTTTCCTCCACCAATAAAACTGGATATGCCATAATCTATATAACTTAAAACGTGTTGTAAATTGCGTTTGATTCCATAAAAAATATATATTCTGAACTTAATCAAAATGTCTACCATTTGTTAGTTTGTATTAATATTTCTCGATGTTACAAACTGCGTGAGTCCGGGAACGGAAAGTAGTTTGTATTTCACTTAATTTCATATTTAGTCATTTTATAGTAGATTCATTAAAGAAATGTGCATATATTAATATTATGGAACATTATGTAACTGGAATAAACTTACATTAAAGTATCGAAAACCAAAAGATTGGGGTTTTATCAAGTGGAAACACACACATTAGTTTAGTTTATATGGGAGCCGGGGAAGACCTTAAATACGATAAAACAGTCTACAGATTGTCTTTACCCAAATAAACCCCATAATTATCCTTTAAACCTTCATTTAAAAGTGCTTCAGAGTTTCAGGTATCATTGTTTTGATTTATATGCGAATGTACGTCACATTTTTATATTAAACATGTTTAACATTGACTTCTTGGCAACGTATGTGTCTTTAATACTGTTCTTGTGTTGTGTGTATTAATGTTTGCTTTTTTTAGAAAATAAATCAGTTTAGAAAAAAAAACAAAAAAAAAACAATACAATATAAATCAGATAAAAGGTATGTTTATAACTAAAGATACCACGTCTGCCAATTTACATAAACCATTATATATTGTAAGGAACACAGTACATGCACAGACAAATCTGTTTAAGCGACCACCTCTAAGAAGCCACTTGCCGTAAGCAGCTCTATCTGCTATTTACCATTTTTATGCTTTCAGAGAAAATTAACCTTCATTAGGCAATAACATGTCTTAAAATGTCACTTGTTTCATTCCCTTGTCTGCATGCTTAAAACAGGTTTCGCTTTTAATTAATATATCAATTATATCAGTAATATTTTAGTGAATTAAGTCTTTTATCTAGAAGTCTTATTTTGATTGTACAGGTTGACTGGTAAGTTGCATTACGTTTAAGCTTTGCATTTTGTATTTATCAATATTTTATAGTGATGTTTTGAAATTGTAACACACTTTTCTTTATAAATCTTCACACTCATAATGATTTTTTTTTATTCGACAAAGCCAACTAGGCGTGTTTTTTTTTGCAATTTATCTGAATATTGGGGTTATACATACAGTCACTGTGAGATTGATAGTCTCTTGTAATTGACAGGTTTGAATGTTGGTGCGTTTAAGATGTTTGTTGTGAGTGTTACTATTTTATGATGTACATATTTATAAATGTGATTTGAATAAAAATGTAAATTTTGATATTATGTTGTATTATGATAGTTGGACTAGTCCTCAGGATAAAGCTATATATGATTGATTGATTGAGTGATTGAATATTTAGCGTCATTTGTATGTCACCGTGAGCTAACACTCGATCAGTTAACCTAACCACTGTTTCCTGGGATCATGGAAGGTTAACCAGTACTCGAAAACATCCCATCTTCGCAAGTAACTGATAACTTTCCCAGTTGAATCAACGGTGAGAGACGAATGATAATGAGACACAATGTCGTATATCAATCATTGCGGAGACAGTGGCTGAGCGGGGATTCGAACTCACGACCCCTCGATTGATAGTCAGGCGCGCTACCGGCTGAGCTAATCGGGCCCGGTAAAGCTATATCTTGTAACTTTGGCAATGGATATAAGTTTATACTTACATACCTTTCTTGTATACTGTCCCAAGCAAACACCATCGCAATAGGACTGACACATTGTTAACGCTAAACACTATAACAACAATTTACACAAATAATAACAACAATAGAATAGTAGCATTGAGATATCTTAACCAAGGGTCGTATTCATGAACCATTCCTGAGAATATTCATAGACTTGAGTCTGAAAATCCAAGTTTTAATTTTAGATATTTAGTTTACCATAACTGATAGAATAATTGTTACATTTTATTTGACCATATATTAGGCGCCCTTTCATACTTGCAAATGGTGACCTAGAATGGCCTTTAATTTTTTTGTTGTTTTTTTTTTCAAAATTAATTTTGAGTTCAATTCTAAGAAATTCACTGGCATTAAACAGACAAATTCGTGAAAATTATTTATTTTTATATTGAATGATCCAAACAATTATTTCAGTTCATGTCAGATAAGGGCACTGTAATGGTATCAGTCTTTAAATCACGTTTAAACTATGTGTTCGTCATGCTGCGCACTAATGCAGCACATTTGTATGAGGATAATAAATGCATTTGATAAGATTAACAAAATACCTGGCCTGTGGTATTCTATATGCAATAGTTGTTGTTTACGCAATTTTGTCTTTATACACTTTCATTGATATTAAGACATACATAAATATTATGCATTAGAGGTATTGCATCTCAAATGATTTTGCGGTGGAAATAATTTTATATATATGATGTGACAAGGGGAAAGAGTGAGGTTGGAAGCAGACGATCATCAGGTTTAACCTTCTCAGTATCGCCGTTGCTATTAGTGGATATGTCCTTTGAATGCTACGCCTCGGGCTGGTTATAGAACTCCGTACTTTTAATTTCATCAAAATATTCCGGACAGGAACGATTAGTTTTATTGAAGAAATTAGATATTTCAAACAGAAATATAAAGGAATGAAAATGTGTCTAGGGAAAATATAGAATTACGCGACTGAAAGACGATTTACAAAATGATCCACACGTATTCAACCATAAAAAGGAACTATATACCTTAAAATATTGTATTACAAACGCATTATTGTTAAACTTTATGAACGGTCTTTGCTGACAGTATGTTTAGTCTTCTGAAAGCTTTGTCCTCATTCAGTATATACTTATACTGTTGTAGTGAGGCGTAATGGGGTTTGCATAGTTCATTACCATTCATGAACAGACCTTGTAAATCGAGTGTACAATGTTCGTTTCTTTGTTGCGTTAAAATACCCCAAAAGGTTCATCTTATATATGTTTTATTATCCATTAAATTGATAAAAATGAATCAAATCATAATGTTTAAATTTTGTTGTCTGAGATACTATGCATGGGATAATTACAAAAGCCTCATTTGTTGGAAGCGTTCTTACATGTTAGCATGTTTTCTGAATAAGTCACCGCAGCAGTGGGATCGATACTAGGTCGGGTCATACCAAAGACGACTTGAAAAATAGTACTATAAGCTCCCTCGCTTGGCACTTAGCATTCAGAGGTTAGTTGTAGGTATGGTGGGCCGGTGACAATATAATGTGACTGAGTGGGGTATCATACCATGAGTCTGTGGCATAATACTCCAGCGTGGCAGAGCTCGGAATACTGTTTCAAATAGACACCGTTGCGATGTAACTGAAGAATTGTTGAAAACGATGCAAAACACCATACTACAACAACAGTACCCGTATGTTAAAATCTACTAAAAACATATTAATTTAAACGCATTATTGTTCATAAAATGCCCATGCATAAGTTTTAAAAATTAAATAGAAATTAAATGTATATAAACATGTCAAAATAATATACATGTATTAAAAAGGGATTTCCTAACTTAAGCTTCACGCCTGGGTTAGACTAAAATAGATTTCCCGCTTGAAAATGTTAAAACATATTTTGTGACATATTAAATGAGTCACATGATTTCATTTTGATTTCAAATTGATCCGTTATACACAGGACTGGATCCAGGATTTCAGTTTAGAGGGTCTGCAACACATAATCTGTTTTATAAACACATTTTCCGTAGAAATATATTGCATTTGAATAACATATGGGAGTTTAGGAGGGATGGGCGTACGCCGTTTTATTAACGATTAGATACGCCATTGATACAAGAGTTTACACCTTAGACAAGTTGTTTCATCTTAGAAGATTCCAAATGACGTCAAGCAGAAGTGAAGTGCTGTCTATTTTTAGAATGGAGATTTCGTTTTAAGTTTATCACTCTAATCTAAATATAGATTCTGCTACAGTTTGGTGGATTTGCCATATCAAACCATTCGGATTTGATATATAAATGAAAATGAGGTGCTTTTTATCCATTTAAATAATTATTTTATTTTTTAAGATATGTCTAGCATGTTTCCCTGATATACTCCTTTTAATACGACGTTGTAGAGTCCACGTCTATTGACCTAAACTCCCATTGGCGCACACCCAGCACTGTTTTACAACAATACAAGACACATTAGTAGAATAATAAGTACAACAAACTGTCATCAGTATCGCAGTCAAAGCTGAATATCATTGTTTTCAACGCAACTTGATAGCCGCCATTATAGTACACGTGTTATCCCGTTTGACAGCCGCACGCTTAATGATTGGTCGGGTCACAACCTGCGATTAATAACATTAGTAAATACTTTTTTCCATTAGATATTGTTATTTAAACAAATGGTTGAACTGCTTTAAACAGCATAATAATGAATGTGGATTTTTTTAATGGGGTTAAACGCCATTTTCAACACATTTCAGGTTACATATGTCATATCAACTTTTACTCATGGAGGAAGACCTCAGACTGAGTCAGACTGAGTAGAACCACCGTCCTTCCGCAAGTAATTGGACATTTCCCCACATAAAGTTTGGAGCGAGCGAGACTCGAACCTACGAACCTTAGCGGTGAGAGGTAAGTGGTCTTGAGACGGCGCATTAGACCACTGGGCCACGGAGGATCCTCCGTTTGAATAATGTGTACAATATCTTGCGACAGAACGTTTTGACGTCAAATACTGTTTTTGGCCAGCATTTATACATGTAGGATAGTTTTAGGTCTGGTTAGGCCGATGTCAATATATTGTGACCGAGTGAGGTCTCATACATATGTCTGCGGCATTATATTTCAGCGTAGTAGCGCTTAGAATGCTGTTTCAATTTCAAGTAAACATCGTCGCGATATGACTAAAAAAATGATGAAAATGACCAAACAACAACAACAACAAACAATGACAACAACAACAACAACAACAACAACAACAACAACAACAACACAACCAAACATATGCATACTGGGACTTAGTCAATGCATCATTCATGTGCCAATAAAAATGTTATTAACAAACTCGTTCACATTTAATAAAGTGTTGATAAAGCTCGCTATAAGTTTGTTTTCTTATAACTCACAAAAAGGTTCGTTGGTACAGAATTTATCCATAACTTTTTTTTATATTTTATTAAATTTTGAAGATGTTATATTGATTTAATACAATGTAATTTTTATTTCATCAGTGAATGATATTATTCCATCCAACTATGTTATGTGTTTTTATTCAAATGGTTATTATGATATCTATATATAGACCGGACGCTGATGTTTTATGATATTATTTCATCCAGCTATGTTATATGTTTTTATTCAAATGGTTATTACGAAATCTATGTATAAACCAGACGCAGATGTTTTATGATATTATTCCATCCAGCTATGTTATGTGTTTTTATTCAAAGGGTTATTATGATATCTATATATAGACCAGACGCAGATGTTTTATGATATTATTCCATCTAGCTATGTTATGCGTTTTTATCCAAATGGTTATTATGAAATCTATACATAGACCAGACGCAGATGTTTTATGATATTATTCCATCCAACTATGTTATGTGTTTTTTATCAAATGGTTATTACTATATCTATATATAGACCGGACGCTGATGATCTATGATATTATTCCATCCAGCTATGTTATGTGTTTTTATTCAAATGGTTATTATGAAATCTATACATAGACCAAACGCAGATGTTTTATGATATTATTCCATCCAGCTATGTTATGCGTTTTTATGCAAAAGGTTATTATGAAATCTATATATAGACCAGACGCAGATGTTTTATGATATTATTCCATCCAGCTATGTTATGCGTTTTTACTCAAATGGTTATTATCAAATCTATATATAGACCAGACGCAGATGTTTTATGATATTATTCCATCCAGCTATGTTATGTGTTTTTATTCAAATGGTTATTACGAAATCTATACATAGACCAGACGCAGATGTTTTATGATATTATTCCATCCAGCTATGTTATGTGTTTTTATTTGAATGGTTATTACGATATCTATATATAGACCGGACGCAGATGTTTTATGATATTATTCCATCCAGCTATGTTATGCGTTTTTACTCAAATGGTTATTATCAAATCTATATATAGACCAGACGCAGATGTTTTATGATATTATTCCATCCAGCTATCTTATGTGTTTTTATTCAAATGGTTATTGAGATATCTATATACAGACCAGACGCAGATGTTTTATGATATTATTCCATCCAGCTATGTTATGTGTTTTTATTCAAATGGTTATTGAGATATCTATATACAGACCAGACGCAGATGTTTTATGATATTATTCCATCCAGCTATGTTATGTGTTTTTATTTGAATGGTTATTACGATATCTATATATAGACCGGACGCAGATGTTTTATGATATTATTCCATCCAGCTATTTTATGCGTTTATATTCATATGGTTATTACGAAATCTATATATAGACGAGACGCAGATGTTTTATGATATTATTCCATCCAGCTATGTTATGCGTTTTAATTCAAATGGTTATTATAAAATCTATATATAGACCAGACACAGATGTTTTATGATATAATTCCATCCAGCTATGTTATGCGTTTTTATTAAAATGGTTATTATGAAATCTATATATAGACCAGACGCAGATGTTTGATGATATTATTCCATCCAACTATGTTATGCGTTTTTTTTCAAATGGTTATTATAAAATTTATATATAGACCAGACGCAGATGTTTTATGATATTATTCCATCCAGCTATGTTATGCGTTTTTATTCAAATGGTTATTATGATATCTAAATATATACACCAAACGCAGATATTTAATGATATTATTCCATCCAGCTATGTTATGTGTTTTTATTCAAATGGTTATTATGATATCTATATATAGACCGGACGCTGATGTTTTATGATATTATTTCATCCAGCTATGTTATATGTTTTTATTCAAATGGTTATTACGAAATCTATGTATAAACCAGACGCAGATGTTTTATGATATTATTCCATCCAGCTATGTTATGTGTTTTTATTCAAATGGTTATTATGATATCTATATATAGACCGGACGCTGATGTTTTATGATATTATTTCATCCAGCTATGTTATATGTTTTTATTCAAATGGTTATTACGAAATCTATGTATAAACCAGACGCAGATGTTTTATGATATTATTCCATCCAGCTATGTTATGTGTTTTTATTCAAAGGGTTATTATGATATCTATATATAGACCAGACGCAGATGTTTTATGATATTATTCCATCTAGCTATGTTATGCGTTTTTATCCAAATGGTTATTATGAAATCTATACATAGACCAGACGCAGATGTTTTATGATATTATTCCATCCAACTATGTTATGTGTTTTTTATCAAATGGTTATTACTATATCTATATATAGACCGGACGCTGATGATCTATGATATTATTCCATCCAGCTATGTTATGTGTTTTTATTCAAATGGTTATTATGAAATCTATACATAGACCAAACGCAGATGTTTTATGATATTATTCCATCCAGCTATGTTATGCGTTTTTATGCAAAAGGTTATTATGAAATCTATATATAGACCAGACGCAGATGTTTTATGATATTATTCCATCCAGCTATGTTATGCGTTTTTACTCAAATGGTTATTATCAAATCTATATATAGACCAGACGCAGATGTTTTATGATATTATTCCATCCAGCTATGTTATGTGTTTTTATTCAAATGGTTATTACGAAATCTATACATAGACCAGACGCAGATGTTTTATGATATTATTCCATCCAGCTATGTTATGTGTTTTTATTTGAATGGTTATTACGATATCTATATATAGACCGGACGCAGATGTTTTATGATATTATTCCATCCAGCTATGTTATGCGTTTTTACTCAAATGGTTATTATCAAATCTATATATAGACCAGACGCAGATGTTTTATGATATTATTCCATCCAGCTATCTTATGTGTTTTTATTCAAATGGTTATTGAGATATCTATATACAGACCAGACGCAGATGTTTTATGATATTATTCCATCCAGCTATGTTATGTGTTTTTATTCAAATGGTTATTGAGATATCTATATACAGACCAGACGCAGATGTTTTATGATATTATTCCATCCAGCTATGTTATGTGTTTTTATTTGAATGGTTATTACGATATCTATATATAGACCAGACGCAGATGTTTTATGATATTATTCCATCCAGCTATTTTATGCGTTTATATTCATATGGTTATTACGAAATCTATATATAGACGAGACGCAGATGTTTTATGATATTATTCCATCCAGCTATGTTATGCGTTTTTATTCAAATGGTTATTATAAAATCTATATATAGACCAGACACAGATGTTTTATGATATAATTCCATCCAGCTATGTTATGCGTTTTTATTAAAATGGTTATTATGAAATCTATATATAGACCAGACGCAGATGTTTTATGATATTATTCCATCCAACTATGTTATGCGTTTTTTTTCAAATGGTTATTATAAAATTTATATATAGACCAGACGCAGATGTTTTATGATATTATTCCATCCAGCTATGTTATGCGTTTTTATTCAAATGGTTATTATGATATCTAAATATATACACCAAACGCAGATATGTAATGATATTATTCCATCCAGCTATGTTATGTGTTTTTATTCAAATGGTTATTATGATATCTATATATAGACCAAACGCAGATATGTTATGCTATTATTTCATCCAGCTATGTTATGTGTTTTTATTCAAATGGTTATTATGAAATCTATATATAGACCAGACGCAGATGTTTTATGATATTATTCCATCCAGCTATCTTATGCGTTTTTATTCAAATGGTTATTATAAAATCTATATATTGACCGGACGCAGATGTTTTATGATATAATTCCATCCAGCTATGTTATGTGTTTTTATTCAAATGGTTATTATGATATCTATATTTAGACCAGACGCAGATGTTTTATGATATTATGCCATCCAGCTATGTTATGCGTTTTTATTCAAATGGTTATTATGAAATATATATATAGACCAGACGCAGATGTTTTATGATATTATTCCATCCAGCTATGTTATGCGTTTTTATTCAAATGGTTATTATGATATCTATATATAGACCAGACGCAGATGTTTTATGATATTATTCCATCCAGCTATGTTATGCGTTTTTATTCAAATGGTTATTATGAAATCTATATAAAGCCCAGACGCAGATGTTTTATGATATTATTCCATCCAGCTATGTTATGCGTTTGTATTAAAATGGTTATTATGAAATCTATATATAGACCAGACGCAGATGTTTTATGATATTATTCCATCCAACTATGTTATGCGTTTTTATTCAAATGGTTATTATAAAATTTATATATAGACCAGACGCAGATGTTTTATGATATTATTCCATCCAGCTATGTTATGTGTTTTTATTCAAATGGTTATTATGATATCTATATATATACACCAAACGCAGATATGTTATGATATTATTCCACCCAGCTATGTTATGTGTTTTTATTCAAATGGTTATTATGAAATCTATATATAGACTAAACGCAGATATGTTATGCTATTATTCCATCCAGCTATGTTATGTGTTTTTATTCAAATGGTTATTATAAAATCTATATATAGACCGGACGCAGATGTTTTATGATATAATTCCATGCAGCTATGTTATGTGTTTTTATTCAAATGGTTATTATGATATCTATATTTAGACCAGACGCAGATGTTTCATGATATTATGCCATCCAGCTATGTTATGCGTTTTTATTCAAATGGTTATTATGAAATCTATATATAGACCAGACGCAGATGTTTTATGATATTATGCCATCCAGCTATGTTATGCGTTTTTATTCAAATGGTTATTATGATATCTATATATAGACCAGACGCAGATGTTTTATGATATTATTCCATCCAGCTATGTTATGCGTTTTTATTCAAATGGTTATTATGAAATCTATATACAGACCAGACGCAGATGTTTTATGATATTATTCCATCCAGCTATGTTATGCGTTTTTATTCAAATGGTTATTATAATATCTATATATACTGCCTCCAGTACATCAACTTGGTTAATACTGATTTGACTTTTCTCGGCTGTCGAGTAGCTTAGAGAGCTTATGTAAATTGCTTTTGATTCCATTTGTTGGTTAGAACCAGTTTTGAGTGTTGTTTTTGAGGGGTCATCGTGGTGAGACTCTAAGTTGGGTGAAGGGGTGTTGAGGGTGACGTGAGAAAAAAACACTATATCCAATACACTACCGCCCGCTCGATTTACCACCCAGTACAACGGAGAAATATATCAAATAGTAAACAAGTCATGTGTCAAATAAAGAGCATTTTCAAGATGGTATTAGTGCAATGGTCGGTCAAGTCGGTATGTCAATAAATGAAATATTTGTTGGGCAATTCAAAATGGTCAGTTTATTTCTTTTTCTTGTCTTTTATCGCGTACAAAATGAACTATTCATGTGCCATAACACAACATTCATTTGTTAATTCATCCATTTTTCGTTCTTTCATTTATTCATTTATTCATTTATTTATTCATTCATTCATTTATTGATTCATTCATGATTCATATTCATTCATTCATTCATTCATTTAATAATTATTGATTGATTGATTCATTCATTCATTCATTCATTCATTCATTCATTCATTCATTCATTCATTCATTCATTCATTCATCCATTCATTCATTTATGTATTTATCTTTTCGTTCCTTCAATAATTATTGCATTCTTATATCTGTTGAAACTAATTATTTAATATAGTTTATATAATAATATACGCCATTTATGTGAACAAAGTGTAACAAACTTAAACAATAATATATTATTTTATTATCTAAAGTCGGTAAATTGACAAATTTTGCAGTAAAAGCTATTATTTAAGAATTTTAGTTTGTGAATGGTACGAACTAGATGAAAATGATTGATTGAATATTTAGCGCCATCTTATGCTTATCAGACAATAAGTTAATCTAACCACTGTTTCCTGGGATCCTGAAAGGTTAACCTGTATTCGATCACACCCCATCTCCGCAAGTAACTGATAACTTTCCCACTTAAATCAACGGCGAGAGACGAATGGTAATGAGACACAATGTCGTATATCAATATTCACGGAGACTGTTGCCGGGCGGGGATTGAACTCACGACCCCTGGATTGAGAGTCAGACGTGTAACCCACTGATCTAATCGGGCCCGGCTGCTGAATAAAGAAGGTCATTCAATATCGTATGGCAAAAACATCACGGTACGACCGAATTTGCTTTAAAGTTTATATACACAACGTAATTTACGTTACATGTATATAAAATGATAAGGGAAGAGAAGAATAGTTTTTTATGAACTAAAACTATTACAGGATTCTAGATTCAAGATTCAAAATTATTTATTCAGTAATTTAAACATATAATGTTTCTAATTACATACAAATTCAGATAATGAATGACACGCAGATAATAGATCAATATTATGTTAGACTCTATTAAATTAGACAATGACGTTATTTAAATACATATATTTTTTAATGGTTTCTGAGATTAGACAAATGTAAATTAAACATTTAAATACTATGTCAAATATATACTTGAGCAGATCAACACAAAAAGATAGATGTATATAAAAAAATATTATGTATTTTGATTGTACAAGGAATTGCGAGCACTAAATTCTTGATGAATAAACGTACACAAATTTAACTAGACTGAATACTTCTTACTTTGCATTAACTCAATGAATGTTATCATACTTGGCCGTTTATAATAATATGATTTAATAAAACTTTTACGGATATCTTGATAACAAGGACATATTAACACAAAATGGTATTCATCTTCTATGTCGTTAAAGTTACATAGATTGCAATGACGCAAGTTACGTTAAATTCTGTTCTGTGCATAACGAACGGTTTCAACTTTTAACTGAAGTGATGATAATCTTAATCTTGACATAGGAATTCTTAATTTTTTAGAAGCATAATCTAAATAACTTTCGAATTCTATAGTAGTTTTTAACATTTTATAAGTTCATAATGAACGACTGTTTTCGATTTCACTAATCCATTTTTGTTTAAACTCTCTTTAAAAACAATATGGAAGTTCAACAAATTTATCATCATCAGTACTTGACCATATATACGAAACCCAATAATCTTCCAGTAGGTTTTTTTATGTTATTTAACCAATTCTTATCACCTTTGTTACAATCAATGAGTAATCAATTAATTATATAAATATTTAACTATAATGTTATCAGACTTAACAATTTCAGTCCGGTTTTTAATCATACGAACATTTCTATTGATATACAGTGGGTATCTACCTAACTCTCCAAATACTTACTTCCATATCACTTGTCGAAGTTTTAACATTTAATAAATATTTACAAGATTTCAGATGAATTCTTTCGATTTCTTTTTATTAAGAAAATCCCCATATTTCGCTGGCGTTATTGAGAGTTGAGTTTCAATGTATATTTACGAGTATTTGACAGTAAAATGTTTAATGCTTTAAGACCCTTTCCAGCCAATGATTCCTGATTAAGAGAATAAATACCGGTATAATTGAAAACAGTGCCCAGATAATTAAAATTGTTCACTACTCCTAAAGGTTGATTATCAAAAGTCCAATTTTCATCGCTTTTTAAGGGACTCCTTTTTCAAAAACAACAATCCTGGTTTGAGCAGTATTCACTTCTGACCCCCAAGTTTCACAATATTTGTGTAAAAGATTAACTCTATTTTGCAGATCAGTCGGGGTTTTACCAAATATCACCATATTATCAGTAAAACACATTAAATAAATGTAATGTCATAAAGTTCATGCCACAGTTTGGATCTTCGCACAAGTATAGTTCTAGATCTTCTAAAAATAATGAAAACAGTATTAGAGAAATTACCTCTCCATGCTTTAAATCGATAGCGCATTAAAAAAAACTCGAAATAGGAGTTATATCCCCTAACACATGCTTTCACATCTGAGTACATGTCACGAATAATTCGTAACATTTTAGCATTAACACCCAATCGATTAAGTTTAAACAATAAACCATTTCGATAAATACTATCAAAAACTTTCTTTAGGTCTACAAAGGCAAAAGCTAAGCGGTCATTTTTTAATAATACTTTTTGTATAATGGAATTAAGTACAAATATTACATCAGCTGTCGACCTTCCACGTCTAAATCTAAGTTGAACGTCACTCACAATATTATTATTTTCAATCCAGGTATTAATTGGCTTATTTAAAATACCAGTTAATATCTTAGATAAACAACTGAATAATCTTATACCTCTGTAATTATTGACATCGTCCGGGTCATTTTTCTTTTAAATAGGCACCATAATCGCTTCGGACCAATTCTAGGAAAATGACCAGAATTAAAATTACTGTTAAAAATATCAACAAGATGTGAAGCCAATATATCACAAGATTCAATAAAGTATTCATTTAGTAGTAGGTCACCACCAAAGGATTTATTTTTCTTTAAACTTTTTATATTTTTTTTCTATTTCTGACACAGTCAAAGGCATATCGAGTTTTTAAAAAAAAACAATTAGTTGAATTAAAATCATTTACATTACAAAAAGACTCAGTATCAGAATTTGATGCGTTTGGCAACTTTTCATTAAGATTCGAAAAATAATCATAAAAAGCTTAATTACTATATTATTACTTTTACTAGATTTATTTTTATTTGAAAAAAAGCTTCCAAAGATGACGTAATCTTTCAATATCTTTATTTTTTTATATTCGTAACAGAGTTCTTTCTTTTTAATAAGTGTCTTATAAGTCGACTTTAAGTTACACATTTCTATTCTATTTTCATTACTTTTTTAAGAAATGGGTGTGCAATAGCTTCGATTGCTTATATTCAAAACCAAACCATTACAGTTTCTCATAATGATAGACATACATAACATTAAACAGTTGTGGTATCATAATATTGAATATTATATAAAACTTGTAATAAATAAGTTATGAAAATACGCTTGCACATAAACAATATATATATACCCATCTGTTAGGTTTGTGGAGGGATGTTCCGTCCCGAACCGACATATATATATATATTCATCTGTAAGGTTTGTGGAGGGATGTTCCTTCCTGAACCAATATATATATATACCCATCTGTAAGGTTTGTGGAGGGATGTTCCTTCCTGAACCCATATATATATATACCCATCATTAAGGTTTGTGGAGGGATGTTCCGTCCCGAACCCATATATATATATCATATATATATATATATATATATATCATATATATATATATATATATATATATATACCCATCTGTAAGGTTTGTGGAGGAATGTTCCGTCATGAACCTCACAAATCTATGACGGGATGAATAAATGGATTACCATGAATTTGGTGGTTGAAAATTAAAAACAAATGAAATTTTTAATGGTATGAAAAGCATAAAACTATTCTATAATAGTTTTATTACAAGACAATACAGCTTAATTAGTAAAATTAACATTCTCATAAGAAACAGCGCTGGATCTTATCTTAAATACTTGAACAGGAATCATACCATTTAGAGATTTCTTATTGCCACATGATATACATTGAATAGTCTCTTATCTCGGTAACCTATAGTTGTCCTCCATTATCTAATTTTAATTTGTAAAACACTCCGTATGTGTACTATGTCTCAAGCGATGACTTCATCTCTGATACTTTTATTTGGCAAGTATTTTTTATGTATTTATCTAGTTATTTGCGAATATATGTATACTTTTCTGCATTTACACTCTATATGTACATTTAGCCGTTTTCTTATTTCGTTTTACATATTCGCTATCTGTGGCGCATATAAAAAAGCTGACATATTTTTATTTATTAATTGTATACAATAATTACTAAACTATGATTTTTGTCTAAAAAAAGTCACAACAACATTAAGGCAATTGCCCTCTTTAAAATGTGTTCGTGCTCACAAAAAATAGATATAATAAGATTATATTGATATATCTTTTTCTCGTATATATATATACAAATATCATAACCGTTACGGTTCTCCAGGCGTAGACCTTAATCCCGCTATCGTTATTTACGAGTGACGCTCGTATTAATTTTTTTCATAGCCTTTTTTGCTAAAAGAATGACTAAAACAATATAAATATTCATATATTATGGAATATAACTGTTTCACTCTAGCATTGGCATATTCGACTCCAGGATTTGTGAGCTCAAATTATCCAGAAATATGTCCTGATGGTTGGACCATATTCCACGGCTCATGCTATTATATCAGTGACAATATCAGTGTTGACTGGATAGAAGCAACTGTAAGTTATAGTTAACAATCTTGATGATGGGATGTGTTGGAATTATACATGATATCCGTGGATACAACCAAGAAATGTGTTCTCCATGGTCGAGCAGTCTAGGGCTTGTTTGTACGTAAATATCTTATTGTGGGGGGTCCGACATCCATTCAAACCTAAGTCTATTTGAAGCAACTACAAATTAACAAACAGGTTCAAGTGGTGAATCCTGTGTGGTGATTACTTCCTCAGAATCATTCACTGCTAGTAAAACAACACAAACACAGTACAATTCAGAACACTTTACAGCTATGTGAACATGAAAAATATGATTAAATACAGCAATTTAGTACAATGACTTCGAAATCAATAAGGATTACTATTCAATCACCACCAGGTTGTGTAGCATTACTCAATGTATGATACTGTATCGATGTAAGATAAATTATTTAAAGCAACATTTTGTGTCAGTGATAGCATTGCTGTATCAGATTAGTGTCATTTTGATGCTGATATGGCAGCGACATGAAAGAAATGAAGCGATTAGAATATGTAGGTATCTTGATATGGTACATTAGCATCAGAATTGAGTGAGTGAACACACCGTATGCGTTTGATCTATTCTATATTATTAATGCGAGAGGTGTAACTTCATCATGTGAATTTCATTACCCCATATTTCAGCACCACTGTGCTTTACATCAAGCCCACCTGGTCATCATTGACTCAAAGGAAGAGGACCTGTTCATCAGGAACGAGCTAGATAGAATGTACAGAACGAGTACGCATTGCTTTCTAAGATTATTCTTTGTCTCATTTCCATTCATTTAAAAATCACTGATAACTAGGTAGTCTGTTCTATGTTCCAAAACCCTGAATAAACACACTGTTACATGTATCAGATGTGACACTGTTATAGACCTATGTATAATTGTTAATTAATATTGTTGGAAGCACACATTTAACACAGCTTTTAACGATTTTATTAATACAATGTATCTATCAATTAGATATCAGGAGATATTTCTTCCTATGACTAAATCTTCTGTCATATAAAACAAATGTAATAGCGAAGTCGAGGAAATCAAAGCAAATTTTGAGTTGGCTTAAATTGCAAACATTTAAATATTGTGAAATAACTAATGATATAGGAGAAACTTTTTCGTCTTAATATTGAACTTTGATACATATCAAATAAGATTTTAATATAAAATTCTGGAATTTTTTCTTTTCTTTGTTCATTCTTTAAAACTGTGCATTAAAATATGCCTACTTAAATGATATTTTGTTATATTTGAATAAGTATTGAAATAATTTGAAAACAAAATTAAGCATATCTATTTACCGCTACAAAGGATTGTTCAACGTTGTTTTTTTCATCTAAAACTTTTGTTCACAAAATTCAAGAAATCTTTATCTAAAACAACCATCCTAAGCAATAAGATAATAGATCGTATACACAAAGAAAGTTGATTTTCTATCATTACCTAGCAAATATGTCATATGAAGAATCTATCCTTTATGCGTATGTATGTGGAAAAAAAGACATATTTAAATTACTTAAATCAATCTACTTACTTGGATAACAGATAGTAGCTGCTCCTGATCTTTGTGTGATTATTGGTAGATGCCGATTTCAAGCTTTCTATAATTCTTTAATATTCTGTCTTTGGAATCAGATACTTCTGACATACTTCATATCTTTTGAACAACTCTTGCCTGAAAACGTCTTCCATACTATCAGAAGACATCTTGCATGAAAGTAAATCTATACTGAATGGGCTGAACCGGGATGCCTTTTTAATAGGACAGGCCTCAGGTGAAGCCATTTGCCAGGCCCACACCTATTGACCTGGTGTGACTCAAAATAATTGACATATGGTTAGACAGACACCCAGGCCCACCCCTATTATCCTGACAAACACCTTTTTCCTGGTAGTGCACATCAGTAGAAGTGGCTTCCTGACACTGTTTGTGCTAATGACTGATGTATTAATCAGAAAAAAACCACAACTGTATAGTAAGTTAACTAAAATAGAATTACACAGATTTACTGAAATCAGCCAGTAAGATAGTGTAAAATCCCTGCCCATATTTCAGGGATTTCATGAAATTACTGGAATTTTTAGGGATTTCATGAAATCCCTGAGTGAAACAGTAATTTCGCGAAATTACTGAAATTTTCAGGGATTTCATGAAATCCCTGGTTTCACAATCTTACTGTTACATATACACGGGTCATTGTTTAAGTATTGTTGTCGTCTATCGGTTGTTAGCACGTTTCTGTATAGGTTGCAGAGCAGCAAAATGAATTATGATTTTCGTTCTGCTATTCTGCTGGCAGAATGAAACAAAATTCTGCAATGTCGCCATTCTGCTTTTGCGTTCTGACGTTTCGCTTGTAGAATTATATTCTTTCATCCTGCTGCTATTTTGTCATTCTGCTAATATGACCGATCCCATTTCTGTACAGGTGACCAGCGTCCAGGACAGGAGTTTTGGATAGGAACGTCAGATGAAGTGGTGGAAGGTGTTTGGGTCTGGTACAAAGGGGACCAACCTCTTGGATATACACACTGGTTAGAATACAGATATCTATATATCACAGAAAAGAATTTTGAAGATTGCACCTTGACACGAAACTCGTTTTATATAAATGTTCTCCTGAATAAACGGGGATGGTATTAATCACGCTGCGCATTTTGAATGAAAAATGTAATATATGCTGCCGGTAACAGGATAATTATTCAACTTTAAAGTGTTTAAAACGTTTTGAATCAAAGACAGTAAATCATATTAAATATAAGGAATAGGTATTTTTATGGGTGATGTTTATTCGAGGGAATATGTTAAATGTTCGTATTATCATTATTATAAACTGCATGTACGTTCATTACACCAGACTTTGGAAAATGATAATTTTTATAACATGCAATACATTTGTAAAATGTCGTCAGAATAGGTAAGCTATGACTTAAGCTATTTGTACTGTATGTTTGTGGCAGGTACCCAGGGCAACCAGGAAGTGATGGTATGGATGAAGACTGTGCTGTCATAGCCAGCAGGAATGGAGAGTTTAATGGATGGCATGATGCACCCTGTGCAGCCCTCCATCATCCCTTATGTGAAATAGGGTAAATAAAGTATTAATGGGTACTTAATTGCAATATATATGGGCATTATTTATTTTAATTGCATACCGTTTGTAAATTTCCGAATTCTTCTTATCGGATAAGGCAGCTCGCTACGACCCTCTGAACGCATGTCCAACATTTCCTCTTACGTCATGGTGCATCGATGCGAATGTTTCGACACACATCAGCTCATACCACTTTGCATGTTTACAATCAAATGTTTTAAATATATAAATATGACCATGGCGATATGTTATGCATTTTTTAAATCTATATATGACTGTGTTTAAGGGACTTTACCATAACTTACAATTTGATATATTAACAGCATACGTTTATAATTAAATAATTACCTGCACGCACGCACGTACGCACAAACGCACGCACACTAAAGGATTGTTATTCTAACTTTCATAGATAATATTTTCGGTTAGCATTTCGAAAATTTTGGCCCACACCGCATCTAATGTTTTTAGTATTATTTGGATTCTAGTGGTATTGACGTATAACCATTATTTTGTATTTAAAGTGAAATGGGAACAACTGAGATTGTGGGATAAAGCGAGTACAGAAAACACCTTCCACTGATGAAAATGAGTTAACTATGAATACGTATATTACTAATGTTCAATATAGCAATGTTTAATAAAGAAATATTGAATTGTCGAACTACTTTGTTTCATATATCCGTCATTTTACAATCCACTGTACGTTTTTACGAGTCCGTTTAGTTGCCAACTGTGCGAAATATCTAAAGAAGTATTTACGTAAGCTTGGTATGCTATTTCAGCTGATAAAAGAGGCTCAGCAAATTACGCCAAAATAAACCAAAGTTGATATTATTGAGTCTGCTAACGGCCGCCGCGAGACTGTTGATATAATAAATGTATCTAATACTGAGATTCAGTTATTTTACATAGAACTGACAATCCAACGGTAAATTGGATGAGTGTTTTTAAAAAGGATAGCCATGCTTCAATCGTATCCGAAATATATAGTACCTACTAATTACGTGTATTACAAATTACCTCTCTATTGCGCCCAAAAAATTAGAACTGTGTAAACTGGTTCGGCATTCTTTTTGTTGAAAATGCATAAAATGCATACAATTTCATATTTCATTGTTACAGACTACATATGAGACTTTTAGAACATTTAATGAGTTCTACCAAATTTGGATGATTTATGGAACTGTTGGATGAAGATATAACAGTTTAAAGATGCGTAGTGATACACTGCAACAAATGGACAGAATTAAAGGTTATGACATCAAACCAGCGAAACTGTGAACAAGCGATCAGGTCAATCCTATTATTTCCCTGCATAATTGGTCTAACTGAGGACTATCTATGGGAACAAGTCACTTTTAGAGCCGTTGGCAATGTGCACAACGGTCAGAAGTGTATGTTTCTATATTTGGAACAGTTTAAATTTAATTGGTGCGTAAGACGTGTAACATTGAACCGTCATTTTTCCCACCGCTCTTGCATGTAAACATCGCAAGTGTACTTGTGATTATTATATATAGTTGATATTTAGTTGTAAAGTCGTTTTCACATTCACTTGTCTTGTATCGCTTTCTCCATACATTTCTATTATAAACTGCTTGGTGTTAAGAAATCACAATTATTGAGACATGAGACCTAATTTGCAAATAAGGTTCACGTGTCAACTATGAACAATGACATTTATAAGAGAATTGACAATCTTCTTAAAAAGTTATTTGTCCCCAGTTACACTTACTGCTGTCAATGTGAAGGTAGGTCGAGCCATGAAATAAATTATACATATTGTCTATTTGCATGTTTATATCCACTATAAATGTTACTTGAATAATATTCTACTAGAAAACAGCACACAAAAGTATAACATAAAATATTCAAACTCACCAGGCGACATTATCGTGTTATTTGTAAATTAAAATTTTACCAAGCGGTCAAAAACAATTGCATGACAATGCTGCTTTTGGATTCGCAAATCGATGCCGAAAAAGAACTACAGCAAATGTTGTATATTCAGGACTAGCAACTACTCAAATAAACATTCGACCTTTGGTCACTTTTAATATATCAATGAATAAACTTGTCATTTATCTCGAAGCCATATCGGTAAATCGGTCACTCAGATTATATACCATCAGGTTAATGGGAAATCATCTAAAACAGGAACTCGCTAAGTATAACAGGACATCGATGAAACAATAACCTCGAGCTAGATATTGACGAATTATTAGATGTGATACAAAACGTTTTATACACGGTGAGTGAATGAGTTAAATTACAAAATTTACTGTATTTTTTTAAATGTCATTAAAATGGATAAAAAAATGAAAACGGAAGGTGGGCTGCAGATAATATTAATATCGCCGAAAAAAACAAATAACTTTGAAGAACACTGTATTATTTACAACTAAATCAAACAGAAATAATCAGAAAAAAACATTTGAAATAAGAAGGAATATTGGTTACTCAATAATCTGATTTATTTTGGAGCAAGTCGTGGTGTTTATTAGACAGGTACTTTCAGTACTTTTATCGTTTTGAAGAGTCTAATTCTACTTCCTGATTTACTTCCTGTTCCGGTTACAATTTCTCTGCATGCAAATAGCAATAATTTTTTTTTAAATAACTTTGAATAATCCAACTACATCGAAGATGTCCGGTAGAAACAAAGCAAGATTGGACGCCAGAAGGACGAGGAGAATGTCTAGGACGGCTGATGATGAGGTTGTGGAACGCCAACCGGCCAAAAAGGCGAGGAAAGCGGCTGCAAGGTAGGCTCGGCGGCCATCAGAGGTTTCCACCAGTCCGCGGTCGGACGAGGATGACAATGTGGAAAGAGTTTTGTTGTTTGAAACTGTGGAACACAGTGTTCCGTCAAAGAGTAAGGCATCTGAGACAGGTCGGATATTTGATTTTGAGAATTGCTTTAGGGAAAATGTAATGGAATCAGACATTCCCCACGAGGGGCTGATAAAATTGTCCGAGGATTGATTTTCCACTCACGTCCCAATTAAATTAAAAACCCGGCTATGGGAGAATCAGTATGTTAATTTGTCTTTTTTGATTGACTGTAATTCCGCCATATCCTCGTCGTTCTCGGACGTGGGTAGTATATTTTTATTGAATGGAGAAGGAAGGTTGGATGTCAAATCTCCGGAACCAAAAAAACAAATTCACCACTATTTAAAAGTGAACCTATGCCTTTTTGGTTAACATGGATATTTATGTACAGAAGTTCAAACAAAGTACTTCTGAACTCATACAATATATGTCCATTATCAAGGAGCCTGCATTGAAAGGCTCGTCTTTGATACGATATGACGAGCAATTTAGGATGAGACAGGCAATAAATTTAGGTCCCTGGGGCAAAATAGATGCTGACATGTGGCTGAGAATTATGAGTCAAAGTGTTACTACAGCTAGCTCTAGTTTTTCGCATCCCTCCATAACCAATTATCAAACACAGATGTGCAGGGGGTTCAACAAAGGCATTTGTAAATGGCTTCGCTGTCGATATATGCATACATGCGAGCTGTGTGGAAGCAAAAGTCATGGCATGTTCCGTTGTGAAGGTAATAAGTCGGGTAACTTTAATAACCGGGGATTCAGTAGTTTTCGTGCCCCAGGGGACAAGCCAATTTTGGTTCAAGAGGTTTCACCCAGAGGGGTTCTTTTCGAGGACGGTGGTAGACCAGATTTGTTTTCATTGGGCTCAGATTTGTTTGCAATGGGCACGACACCAATTAAAATTGACAGACTTAAGGAGGCATTAAAAACTTATAATAAGGAGAATATAGCATTTGAATTGGCTAATGGTTTTGAAAATGGCTTTAGCTTACACTATACAGGCTCGAGGTTTCCAACGGATTGCAATAATTTACCTTCTATTAGTAAGCATGTCCAAATTGTGCAACGGAAACTACATAAGGAAGTTTCAGATGGGAAGAGAGGCAGGCCCATTTTTAGAAAGGCCTATCTCTACTTTAAGGGTATCGTCAATAGGTTTGGTACCAAAGCATACCCCTGGTGAATTCCGTCTCATCCGACATTTGTCATTTCCTGAAAATTCATCTGACAGCATCAATCCTCAGCTTTGTTCTGTACAATTTACAAGTTTTGATGAAGCAGTACACATGGTGCAAGATATGGGCAGGGACTGTTAAATGGGGAAAATAGACATAAAGTCTGCATTTCGTTTATTGCCCATAAATCCATCTGATTTTGATCAGTTGGGTTTTAAGTTTTTAGATAAATTTTATGTGGATAAGATGCTAGCAATGGGATGCTCCATAAGCTGTGCCTTGTTTGAAAAATTGTTTACTTTTATTGAATTCCTTGTCAAGCAAAGTTCTAAAGCTGGAAACTTAAAACATTATGTTGACGACTTGTTATTTGCAGGGTTAAGCCAGACAGGTCAATGTCAACACATTATGCAAGTATAAGACATTGCAACAAATATTTGTGTCCCAGTTGCATTAGAAAAGACTGTATGGCCAACAACTGTTTTAGTATTTTTGGTTTAGAAATTGATTCTTGCCAAATGACTGTACGCATACCTTTGGAGAAATTATTAGAAATAAGGGCAAAAGTAAGAGCAATGGTTATAAACAAGAAAACAACATTAAAGGAGATGCAGTCACTGATTCGTGTCCTGAAGTTTGCATGCAGAGCTATTGTTCCTGGCAGGCCATTTATCAGACGGCTAATAAACCAAACTAGGGGTTTGACCAGGCCTTTCCATCATTTGCATATCACAAAGGGGATGAAAGCTGATTTACTAATATGGCTATCCTTCTTCGATAGTTTCAATGGTGTTTCAGTCTTTCATGGCCGATTTTGGGTCTCAAATGAGGACGTGCAGCTATTTACAGATGTATCTGGAATAGCTTTTGGCGCATATTTTAATGGGAAATGGATGGTTGGTGAGTGTCCAAAAAGCTGGCACGACCGTCATATCACTAGTGATATTACTGTTTTAGAGCTATTCCCAAGTCTTGTCAGTATTGAGGTCTGGGGTAAGATATTGTGCAAAAAGAACATTTTGTTTTATTGTGATAACCAGGCAGTGGTGCAAATCCTAAATACTATGACATCGAAGTCAGATAATGTCATGGTATTGTTACGACAGCTAAAGTTACAATGTTTGAGAAAGCACATGGTAGTTAAAGCCAGGCATATTTCTGGAAAGAATAATATTTTATCCGATGCTCTTTCACGTTTACAGGTTTGCAAATTTCAGCAAGCAGCTCAAAACGCAGACAAAGAGCCATTATCCTGTGCCCATCCATATCTGGAACATATTCAATCGGGGGTAACCAGGCGTGCTGCAGCTGCTTTGTCTGAGAACACTAAATTTGTTTATTGGGGAGCAATTAAGAAATTTAAAGAATTTAGAGCGAGTTATGCTCTGAATTATGGGTGGCCAGTGCCAGTAGATCATATAACTTGGTATATATATTTTTGTTACAACAAAGGTTACTCCCTAGCATCTGTAACAACGTACATTTCAGCATTAAGTTACTTTCATAAAATAAACAATTATCCTGATCCTACCGATTTATTTATACTAAAGAAAACTTAAGAAGGTTTTAGACGCTTGTCAAAAAGGACGGATGTCCATGGACATTCTATTAAAAATAAATTAATCACTGTCAAACATTTGCTTTGATCGATTTAAAGTTTTATTGTTCAGTTCAGCTTTTAGCTTGGCCTATTTTGGATTATTAAGAGTTGGGGAATTAGTTTACACGGACTCCAAGCAAATTGGTTATGCTCTACAGATTGATGTTAGTGTAGAAAGTAATAACCCCCTGTACATAACCGTTCGCATACGGAAATCAAAAGGAAATCAATCTGGTAAACCAATTTTTCTTCAGTTACATGCAAATACAAATATGTCTATTTGTCCAGTTCGGATGTTGAACAATTATTTGTCGGAACGTCATAAGGTCCGCATAGGACGGCAACATATTTGGCAAAAGAAGGTGTCTCTTGCCAGGTAATCCAAATTCGAGGGCGATGGCAGAGTAATGCTTACAAAAATTATATTCGTTGTTAATTTTAATATGCTCATGCTTTATTTTTACAGATGTTTACATTGTTGGGGATTCATTAATCCACTGCGCAAAACAAATGGCTCTGTTTAGAAATAGAAATAATTTGAACCTTGGTAATATGGCTGTAACGGCTATTTGGAGAGGACAAAGAGGGCAGACGTGGAACGACAAACCTGACAGACGTACGATACGTCAAGAGTTCCAGTGGATAAGTTTGCATGAGAGAGAGCCTTCCATGATAATTGTTCATTGTGGGGGGAATGATATGATTGGCACATCGGCTGAAAAATGAGTCGTTTGGTAAGGAGAGATCTAAAATTTCTTTTTCGCACGTATCCCAAGTCCTTAATTGTATGGTCCGAAATTCTACCCAGCTAAACTGAAAATTTTCACCCTGATTCATCTTTGAAGGTACTGGATAACAAAAGAGTTCGTTTTAATCGTTTGGGAAGAGAAGCTGCCATGCTCTGTCCCAGAAGTAGAGTTCTCAAGCATGAAATCACAGCTGACACGCCTGGGTTTTTCAGGCAGGACGGCTGTCATTTATCTGAAGTTGGTTGTGATTTATTTCTCAATTTATTACAGGGTGCTATTGAATCGTTCTTGACAACTGACAGCTTGGTTTTTTCATGATATAATGGAATGAATTAACCGCTTAGAATTGGTGGTCAGCTTCCTGTTTATACCTTGTCAAAACAGTTCGTTTCAGTGGCGGAATTCTAGCGGTCGACATGCACACTTAATTCCAAATCTGTCCTGGCAATATGGCAGTTACTCCTGGCATTATTATAATTGATAATTTTGTATTCCAGTTGTATTGGGTTTCCTTATTGTCGGTATGTGGTTTTGCATATGAAAACAAAAAATCTAGCTTTTGCCTAGATTCCTAATTTATTGGGAACTTGTTTTCCGTTTGATAGATTTTTTTAGACATTTTTTTTGGTCAGCAGTTAGAAGTATTGCCACTGTATTTTTAAATTTTGCCTCATATGGCCGAAGGCGCCGTTTAATTATTCCACTGGCAGTATACCGCATATGGCCTAGGGGACGCTTAATTTCAAATTAGCAAATTGCCGCAAATGGCCAAGGGGCCGCTCTAAATATTGTATTGGCACTTTGCCGCATATGGCCATGGACCGCTTAATTTTAAACTGGCAGTACGCCGAATAAGGCCTATGGGCCGCTTATTTTCAAATTGGCAAATTGCCGCATATGGCCAAGGGACCGCTCTAAATATTGTATTGGCATTTTGCCGCGTTTGGCCTGAGGGCCGCTAAAATTGTTATGGCAGTTTGCAGCATATGGCCTAAAGGCCGCTTAATTGACTGGCAGTCTATTGCATACGGCCTGTGGGCCGTTCGTAAGATAAGGCAATACTTCTTTAAGGTTTATTTTTATAAAGTGTGTTGGTCGCTCATTTTCCGCTTCTCTCGGCTCGAAGCCATGACCCATATTTGCCAAAAATTTTATCTAGTCATAATTAAATGTTTTATCTAGTCATAATATAAGAAATTTAATAAAAGTATATATGATACGGGTAAATTACCTCCTTACATGTATATTTATCAAACCCTCAGATTATTTGAAGTTTTGTTGAGTGCGATTGTTTTGTTTCATCAAACGAGTTGCTATCATAAAATAAAGACTAAACCACGGAAGATGACAGCAATATTAATGAGAACTGTGTTAACAACGATTGCTATTGTCTGTATTATAACAGGGAATAGTGTATTCAATATGATAAAGGTCGAATTAGAAGAGTTAAAGAGAAGTCACAAAGAAGACATAATCAGTCATCGGAAACAGCTAGTGGTCAGCTCAATAAAATATTTTGTAAATGGATTCGAACGACTTCTAGTTCACCATTTGTTCATGGTATTGTATAAAAGTATAAAGTGAACACAAACAAATGATAAAGTTTATCACATACTCACGTGTCGTACAGACTTCTTAGGAGGATTAAATATATAGGTACATTTGGTAATTATTTATGTTGGTAAGTACAACACTCTGGGAGACTGATTGATATTATTTAAGTCTGAAGAGATAGATATTGATACATTAATAACATATGGGTTTGAAAATTAACTTTGTGTACCAGATGAATAAATGGCAACTATATCTCAACATCCTATGTGAGTTTGATTACATAGTTTATCAATCTTGTCTCACATACAAAGGACAGTTTAGTGACATATATTGTATATTGTATAAATTTATTGTACTTGGTGAACAATTCTGAACACACAGTAATGACCATGATTAAATGTGATACCAGAAAATGATTAAGAGTGATGGGAACAATGCAGAGAGAGAGAGAGAGAGAGAGAGAGAGAGAGAGAGAGAGAAAACAGAGAGAGAAAGCGAGAGAGAAAGAGAGATATAGAGAAAGATAGGGAGAAGGAAAGGGAAAAAGAGAAAGAAAGTGAGAAATTGAGAGAAATTAAAAACCTCGACTAAATGTGGTTGTTAATTGTAGTTTGTCACTACCTATATAGTAATATAATTTCCTTTCCCAAGTGCAACATGGTATATTCATTGCTTTATACTCATGGCTATTCCGCAAAATAACTAAATCCTTCCAAATAATGCCGAATCTAAATCACAAGACTAATGTTCGATAATAATGGGATGGTCGTTATTGTGGTCTTTTTTACTTTCAAGCATAACCTTCACCTTGAAATAAATATGACAATGATCTGAATGTTTTGAACCCATAATGCAATCGCACATACTCGGCAAATTCCGTCAACCTTCGGTATTAAAATAGAACACCAAGCGAGGTGGTTCGAATGCCTATAATTAAGACACTGTAATTATAAGAGTAAGTGGAATGGTATTCTATTCTCAGATATAAATGTACAAATAAGCCAATGTGCACCAGGTCTAAAACTGCACAGATTTTTCTCTTTACAGGTTGAAAAGATGCTTCGGGCCATATAAACACCTCAAAATGTCTAATGTATACATGTTGATTCAAAATGTCAAACATGTTTAGCTGAAATGCAATGGATCTTGAAATGCTTCAACAACATTTTTATTGCCTCCAGAAGAGCGAATGTAATGTGGTCAAAATATAAAAATTTGGAACCTGAAATTATCTGCCTGTCAGATTTGTGGCTAAAATCTATCAAATGGATATATTTCATCAATTTGACTGGACGAGAGTTTCCGCTTAAAACAAACTTTGAACTTGTACGCATCCTTCAAGCTTTGCAGGGAGCCAACATAGTAGAGGGCTCTTCCTCTGATTACAATGCAGAATTGAGAGGAAGATGAAAGATGGCCTAGAAGACCCCATATCAAATTCGACCAATAAAAGGAGCACTACATGTTGTACTAAGTAGAAACGTTGTTAATTACGTTTTAAATAATCAAGTTGCTAAATTTTATCTGAACTGGACAAAATCCAAATTGGTGCTACATCCGGATGAGATATTTTTCAACAGCTACACTTGAATGTTCACGGGGGCTTTAATCGTGACCTGTCTAATGGTGATACTCCTGCGAAACTTGGTACATATATCGTACGTTACAAAGTTTGGTATAGGTGCGCAACTTGTAAACTTGTTAGAAGCATTTGCATACACAATGCAAGTGCTCTTCCCTTTTTAACAGGCGGAAGAAGGAGGGATTTGTTTGTGAATAAACTACATCTGGACTACAGTTCCCCAGTTATAGAATGTCTGGGTGAATGGCTTGAAAACAAAACAAAGAATGAATCCTTGGGGGAAACAGAATTCAACAATACATATTACAAAGGGCTAGACTTTGTAAGAAACAGACTACCATGAATTTAAATAGTGTGTCATATTACAGGATTATCAGGATTGTTTTTAATATTTTAAAGATATTTTAAATACATTGAGTGATTGGTAAGATATGGACTTGATGGTACTTGCACGCAAAACTTTAACCATAATTTTAAGTCAAACGAGGGTCATACTTCGAATTATATTCATGTAAGAGTTATCAAACGTAGTTATTGCACAATGTATTAGTTTGATGACTTGGGAAGACTTGTGTGAAGTTCCAATCAAATCCATTAAATGGTTGGTGTGATATGGATTTGATTGTTTTTGCACGCAAAACTTAAACCAGAATTTCAAAGTCTAACAAGGGCCATAATTTGCATTATATTTATGTAAGATTTATCTAACTTAGTTATTGTAGTAGGTTTGAATTGTGAAGTTTCAATCAAATACATTAAGTGGTTGGCGAGATATGGACCTGATTGTACTTGTACGAAAATCTTTAACCAGCATTAGGTCCACAATTTGTATTATATTCATGTAAGAGTTATCTTACTTAGTTCATTTAGTAGGTATGATGACTTGAAAGTGTTGTGTAAAGTTACAATAAAAGACATATTGTGGTTAGTGAGATTTGGACTTGATGGTAATTTAACGCAAAACATTAACCTGAATTTCTAAGCCAAACAAGGGCAATAATTTGCAATATATTCATGCAAGAGTTATCTCACTTAGTTATTTTAGTAGATTTGACGACTTGGAAGTCTTGTTTGAAATTTCAATACACTACATGCAATGGTTACTGAGATAGTATCATGTGCGCAAACGTTTAACCAAGGTTTGTCGCCGCCGCCCGGGTGACTAAAATAGCTCTCCCTTATTCTTCGAATAGTCGAGCTCAAAAACATAAATACACATCAATGAAAAGGAATGCGAATCTCAATTTTGGATTACGACACGTCAGGTTTCATTAGTCATAACCTGTTACTGCTGAACAAATCATGTACATGTTATGATTTACCAGTAAATTCACTTCCCCGTGAAGAGACACGAAAGAAATATACGATAATCATATTCAATAATTTCTTTACCGATCTCGCTATTCAGAAAATCTCGTTCCGTGCATATATTGAGTGTCGTTTTTCCATAATAATTACTGACAAATAATAAATTTTTGCTACTCGTTAAACAAATCAGTCTGACCATGGTTCCAACATGTATGATGCAATCCCTTTTTAAATTAAATAGTTTATTTTAATCGTAATAACCTTTACACCAAATTGCAGCGCGTCGGCATTGATGTCACATTTAAGAGAGATTAGCAATGTAAATTTTTCGAACAGTAATAAACCTTCGGATTAGCAGATTTCGGAAATGTTTTAATGGTATCATTTGATTTTAGGGCTGAATAAACTATTTATTTTCATTGTTTATAACCTTTAAACCAAACATGTATTAACGGTACAGGTATTTTATGCTAATTGCAAATGCAATATATATATTTTAAGTTGATGATGCATCTGTAAATTGTTGTGACAACTTTTTTGTTTTCCTTTAACAAACGATTAACGGTATATCAAAGACATTACTGTCACAAACACATCTCGGTCTGGACAATAGAGTCGGTTGAACGTGCAATATGTTTTGATCATACATGCTACTGAGCACACATCAAAAGATAGACCCTTCTGTTAAACGTCCCTACTATCGGTAATGATTTATTCCAAATTGACATTCTTTCGTCCAGCGGTGACGAAATATGCAAATCGGATTATGAATCAAATTACCTTCACTAAATCACATGGATAAATTTATTAATTACTCCAATGGAACAGCTTAAATCAAAAACTGATAATGAATCATTTTGATAGTTAAGATGTTGCGATCGCACCGGAAACCGAATTGAGCGGACTGAACGTTGAGCGAACGCTGAACGAACGGAGCGAGCGCTGAGCGGAGTATTAAATAAAGATAGTAAAGAACACTCAGATATGCAGTTGGCATCGTACGTGAGTGAACACTTGCGTTAGTGAGTGCATTAAATTAACTGCACTCAACACGCAAATTGCGCACAAACTGAGCGCGAACTGAACGAGAACGAAATGTGAACGGAGTGCAAGTTAAGTGCAAATGGAGTGAAATTATGGGGTACTTGAACGATTTAGGGTCTGTAACTCATCTTGAGTAATGACACAATTATCTCCCCTGATGTACAGTTTCAGTTGTAGTTATTTGCCCAGAATATGTCTTTAAAGAAAGAAGCCAACGAGACCTAGAACATGGGAAGATAACAGTATTGCTGTTTGTATAAATAAAATGCGTATGAAACTTTGCGTATCTGCTCCTATTTCCCAGAACAGTGTTCAATAATTATGAGTTGTTTCCGCGATATGTTTTTGTTTTAATACTGATCACTTATATGTACACATAATTATACAATTAATCATCTATGTATAACTCTTGTGGTTGCACACAGAATTAATATTATTCAAGCACATACTTTTAATCAAGTATTACCACAAACTTCAAGCTCACATAAATTAATATTCCCGTAACGTTCGGCACTCTGTGTGTCTGTCTGTCTGTCTGTCTGTCTGTCTGTCTGTCTGTCTGTCTGTCTGTCTGTCTGTCTGTCTGTCTGTCTGTCTGTCTGTCTGTCTGTCTGTCTGTCTGTCTGTCTGCGTTTATCTGTCTGTCTGTCTGTCTGTCTGTCTGCGTTTATCTGTCTGTCTGTCTGTGCATGCCTGCCTGCCTGCCTGCCTGCCTGTGTCTCTGTCTGTGTTTTAATTTTTTTTTTGTATTTTCGTAGTACATTCACATACAATTTATAATTAGATACATACTACAATTTACATTCTTCATATATGTTTGATTATAAACGTATAATCAGAAATAGTGTTTAGGATTAGGACAGAATAGGTTGGAGAAACGAGAAAAAGAAGATAGAAGAGCAATATTTTTATAAAGAAAGGTAAATTACTCCACACTGTCTTTTTATTGATTAAATATTTTTTTGTTGAAAAGTTGCAGTTTATTCCATTTGTTTTCATGTGGTGTTAGTGTGTCTTTTGTCAGTGCAAATAGTCTTTCGAGGTTTTTATGGTATTTTAAATATTTTTTAAAATTGTTTAAATTCGTTTTTATTTTTGCATATTTGTTTTTAAAAATAAAGTTTTTTTGCATATATCAATATTCAGTTTGGTTTAAGTTAGTGTAGCTACTCTGTTCCATATACAATGTACATTTTATTTAATTTTATAAATGGGCCAAATATGACCCTAAACGTACCCAGCCCTTTATTGAATGGCTAGTATGAGGTTTTAGAGTAAATGCATCAGTATGATACGACGGGGCACGTTTATGTAACGTTTCATACATAAGAACTGTCTTTAGAAATACCAAGTGATCCAAGCCAGTTCTGCAAACATGTTTGTGTCATATGTTTTTCCAAGAATAAGTCTTGCAGTCCTTTATTTGAAAGTTCAGATTTTTAGTTTCTAAAAATGAATTACATATTCCCCAATATACTGCAGCGATAATCAAGATGGGGTAAAATATAGACATTGAAAAGCAATTTTCGCATAGGAAATGTAAGAAACATCTTAACACGTAATAAAAGATATAACAATGCATTTATCAACATGTTCATCCCAAGAAAGAGTTTTATCAATTGTCAGACAAAGTAACTATTCAAGTTTGATGCGAGCGTTTTCTTAACCAATAAAATACTTGTAGATAGATAGAAGCGTCTATTCTTTATGCAAACGATGACGTCATTGCAGAATTGTCTAAATTAACTCATATAAATATCCAGTGATACGATAGTCTGTAGCACGGATCCAGCTCTCACATTTGATAGATGTCAGGTTCTGGAATAAACTAATGATACGTCAATGGCCTTCCATCATTTTAAATTAAAACAGTTTAGTTGATGCATCCAAAAGATATAACTATACACGTAGCTCGTACGTAATTGTTTTGAATATCCGTAAAGTTTAACTTGTATTAAACTCAGGTTATCTTGTCACAATTCGGTGTTAATAGTTTTAAGCAGCTATTTACGCATAACATACGATAACGCAACACAGGAAGAGATATGAAACGCAACATATTTAACACAAGTGTACGAATATTTATATATATACATATCCTACACTATTATTTAATGGAGATATTACTGAATGGTACTTCCTACATTGGTGTCACATTTTTCATTTCTTTGTAAGTCCCCTCTCCTCTAAACCATGTGTTGTGCCGTCATATCTCATGTGTGATCTTATATACATGCATGCATATTAAATAGTTCCTGATGCAGAAGCGCGTTTGATGTCACGTGTGTCAAGTATCACGTTCATGCCGAAAAACGTCCTCTTCGTCGTCTGCCTCTCCGCCAAGCACTTCTCCTTCTGTTTCCCAACCAGCTTCGAAATCTTCTTCTTCTGTAAATGACAGGTCTTCTACCTCGACCCGACCTTCCTCTTAGATTCCGAATTCGTGATATTAATCTAGAAAGTCTGGAACATGGAATTCTTCGTCTTCTTCCTAGTAATGGTATTGCGCACATGCGTCCCCTTCTCAAACGCCACCGAGGTATCAGTTTTCTTAATACTTTTATGAGAGGTGATGGAGTTACAAGAGGTTTGATTGTGGTTTCAGGAAGTGGTGCGTCGGTGACTCCGTCACCTTCGTTACCTTCACCTTCGTTACCTTTGTTACCCGCGCCAGTGTTTCCGTCACTCGGGTTGCCACCTTGTATGCTATTTTGTAGCTTTTTTAACAATTCAGCATCTGACAGAGAAATCACTTTGCTAACCATAAACAAAATCACCAAGAGCATCAGCAACATTATTTTCATTGTGTTTCACTTCACTTAAATCGTACGCGAATACACCAACAGTAAGATGTGTTCATATAACAATTATTAATTAACAAATGAAAAGTTGCTTTGAGAATGAGAAACTTTTTTAGGTTGTTGTATGTTTTAGCTTTTAAATGCGTTTATTGTTTATCTGTCTCCGTAATGCAAACAAACACATGTATTTTTGGCTTTATTGTTGAATTTATAATTTTAAAGGACAATACTTTAAAATATGTGTTTGTGGAATAATGTTTTAGCGTTAAATACGTCCCATTATTAATTTTCTTATATGACTCTCTTTACAGGCAGTGGCGTTACTTCCTATTGGCACTGTAGACACGTGTCTACACTTGTTTTCTGAGGAATCGAAAAAGTAGAAATGCCGCCAAAAATACAATAAATTTAACCCTATGCTACTTATGTTTTCCTTTATTGAAGTAAACAAACCTTAAAACATTACATTTATTTGGTTATAAAACAGTGAATTTAAGGTTAATGTTAAGGATTATCAGGCCCCAAAAATATATACGTCAAAACACACCTACGACAGTCTAGCTGATTGTTTATGGAGGCCGAACATGCCTCCGGACCCTTCTACAACTGTTCCTGCACATCGTTTTAACCCAAGCTACGCACCTGATAGGTTAGACTTTGATCTACTTTCTCGATCCTAGAGCGATTTCTTGGCTAAGGAAGTACGTCAACATTTACTGACGGTCATGACATTTTATTAAGTTTGTTCTATTTTGAAAAGTCTGAGCTATTTTAGTGGCTTCAACTTTACAGACATGTTTCACAGGTTCGACGTCTGCAGAAACAGAAACAACTAATATATTGGCTAGTTGTTTTTTTATATTCTGTGGTTCTGTGATTCCTGTCAATCAAACTCAATATTTATATAACAATTTGACCAAAAAGTCGACCCCACAAGTCTATTGGCTGAAAATCTATTTCAGCATCAAAATTTATAAAGAGCGGTGGTAGTGTAATGGAAAGAGTGGTGGCCGCTCACACCAGAGGTTGCGGGTTCGACAACACTCAATACTGGTTCTACCGAGGAAGCGGACTCGAGAGCAGTTCATATAAGGTTTGAGCTTTCATCGCAATCGAGCTAATTCAAATTAGTATAATCTAAAATTCCTATTATTAAACACTGATATTTGTCATCAGATGTTGTCCTACTTTTCACAATAAAACATTCCATAAACATAGAATGTCACGATCGCTAGTGGATGTTGAATTGCTATCCAGCCAATGAAATTGCAAAATCTAGACCGGTTAGAAGTTACCTGGAATCACATATAACTTCTGACCTATATCCTACACCCATGCCATGCGCTTATCTTACCTTCCGATGCGCTATGACATTAAGTCACTTATGACGTATTCATTCATAAATACTATCAAATGGTATCCCTGCACACTGTAATAAAATAGACCAAAATAAAAATCTTAAAATCACACAGGGTTGTATGCAAGAAAAAAATATCTTTCATAGGTTTTTCGGTGCTGATGGTCAATTCTTAGCCTCGTTATCGCCGAAACAATTATTCATCGGGATGGAATCTTTCCACCTGCACCTCAAACCTATTAAATATATTTATAGTCTACCGCTGTAACAACGCTTTGCACGACAAAAATGTTGAGTTATGTAATATCCTTCATGGACAGCCTAAATAGAACAGAGCCTGTTTTGACAGCGTTCTGTGCGTTTAGGGGATCATAGTTTAAACATTTTTATTGCTATATAAACACATAATACAATATATGTCATGCATATAAGTCAAATACAATTTAAAACAAATTAAAAGCATAGTCATTGCAGGTAAATAAGTAACACCCGGTCAAGTCACATCAAAGACTTGAAAAATGGTATTAGAAGCTTCCTCGCTTGACGCTCACCATTTAGATGATAGATTTAGACCTAGTCGGCCCGGTCTCAGTATAATGTGACAGGGTGTGGTATCAAACCACGTGTCTACGGCACGATACTCCAGTGTGGCAGCGCTTAGAATACTGTCTCAAGTAGACAACATCTAAATGTGACTGTGAAATGGTTGAATTGGCCAATCAGAGGCCTAATATCAAGACCCCTATGAATTCACTTTTTGACATTTCATAGTTTACGTTTATAGTGGCAATAACGTGTTTGTGACGTTGTGCCACCTTTAATTACAACATTACCCATGTACTTGTAATAAACATAATGTTTTTTAAGCATGCACCTGGCCTATTCTGAATTGTATTGTCATTATCAAAACTGTGGCTGGTACGGAAAGTCATTAACAGTAAACAGCAGTAAATATATTAAATCCATTATCCAGAACGTTCACAAGGATAAACGTAAAACCAATTACTTGTGGCAGGCCAAACGTTGCAATATCTCGTTTTTTTGTTCAAACTTAACATTTCTGTCGATAAAATGTACATATATGGTGTGTGGCAACCCTTAGTGTAACAAAAACCATTAGTGTAACAAAATCAGTTTTGTTACACTAAGGTTTGACACCGCAATATTTGTTGCAACATGTAGCAACATTTGGGAAATAACCTTATCTAATATAATATCCCTTTATTATGGCAAATAACACAATTTATACAATTTTCTGTTTAATACTGATACGTTTTGTTTATGCAACCACCTTAAAATAAGGGTAAGGTCGGGGTGATGAGGGGATATAATGCTACCCTTGTCCGTCCGCCGTACCGTTCGTCCGTCCGTTCTTCCGTACTTCCATCCAATGCAAGTTATACAGCTGTTCAGAACAAAGATACTTCGGATGTCTTTGCATTTCGCGATATGCGGGTCAAGATCAATGTCATCGTTGCTAAAGTAGAAAATCACCGAACTAAGATACCTTGGACGAGTGTGTGCTTCTGGATTCTGGAGTCAAGGTCACCTTTGCGAAAAAAAGAAAGATAGAGGGCAGTGGTAGGGGGAGGGCATTTCTTATCGTGTCGATAACATTTTTTTGTTGTTATTTGTTTTAACTAACAAATGTGACTGTCAGTATGCTGTAGAAGCCCGGAAAATGATAATTATAAAACAAAAAGTAAGAAATTTTAAAAACAAAACATTATGTCAGTGAATGTTGGTTATTTGGTGAATTTGTTATATTAGAAAAGAACTAGTCATGAATCATGATATATTACTTAAATGTAGCTACAAAAAGGGATATGGTAACACTTTGAACTGTATATTTTACCCAAATACTAGGTAGGAATATTATGAAATCAGAGACATATAATAATATTTTATATCTGTGATAAAATCAAGGAATTGTACTGTATATTAGCTTAGATAAAAATAAAGAACTAGGAATATGATTAAAGAGTGTGCACGTAGTTTTGTGTTGGCTTGATCATTAATTTCAAATTAACTTTTAATAAGTATATACCGTGAAACATTCACATGGTCTTTATAGAAATTCGGAGACAAGTTCCAAATTTGTGAGAGAATATATTACAATATGTACATATTCTGCCAGCAGTACGGCTAGCTCGGTCGGTAAAGCATTCGCACTATAAGCGAAATGTTTCGGGTTCGAGTCCCGGACTTGCTTCACCTTTTGTCGCGTCATTACATTCGTAAAACCTTAACTTCGTTCAGCGGTGAGCAAAACTCATCATTCATGTATAACATATAACATTTGATACTGTTTGTTATTTATTGCAATGTTGTTGATTATTATGCTACTGACGTAAATGTGTGGTTTTGTCACTACGATATGTAATGCATACAAAAAAGAGCAAAGCAAACTGTGATTCTTATTAGTTTTGTTTTATATCATTTGTTCAACTAACTTTAACATTACATTTGTAATAAGAAACCGCTTAGGGCATTTGTTCACGAAATTTATCATTTATAAAATTAATGCGGATGATTCTCACTGAGGGTCCAATACAATGATTCAAGTTTAAGCTTGTCTATTTTACATAGATTGTGAAACAAAAGTACAGTTTATACATATCACGCTCTATGTGTGTCCAGGTAGAACATGTACTAAGAATACACGGATAAGCTGTCTTGCTTAAAGAGGCCTCATCCGTATCGTCGATATTGTTTTCGATCTTAGCAGTAAAACTGCATATTTATATAAAACATCATATTTTATGGATAACTTATATTGTATTTTGTCTCTGTAGTGTATACTTATTCAACTTTGTTGACCGAATACTACATCACGGTCGGCGATAAATCACTCATTGCCCAGTGTCGGGTTCTACTAAAACATTGACGAATAAAACGGAAAATGCCGACGCGTATTAACGAATGTCTCATAAATAAGATAAACTATAAGGACGGAATCAACCATAATCTTCGAATGGGACCTTCCTCTTTGTGATTCATGTATTGAACAGAACGTTATAGGTGATGCATCTTTAAGGATACACCATGTTGACAAGGCCTTGTTCTTGAGTTACTAGGATATATTCTGACCTAGTGCATGTTCAAGTAGGCACCTTTCTTCACAATAATGAAGGAAGATTAACGTCATTTTTAATATTTCAGGCTATATATGGCATTTCTATTTCTATTGGTGAAAAAGACCTCAGAATAATAAGATTAGAACCACCGTCTTTCCGCGAGTAACTTTTTCAAATAAAGTTTTTGGAACGAACGGAACTCGAACAAACGACTTCAGCGGTGAGAGGTAATTAGTGATATTAAGATGATGCCTTAGACCACTTGGCCACCGAGGATCCGTTTGGATTTGATATCTTAGATGAATATTTTTTAGAATGTATTGAAATCAAAATTTTGTTCTGAGTTATGGAACATATTCATCTAAGAATTTTTTACATCATTTTGTGTTCTTTTATGCTAAACATTCATGATCTAAGTCCTGTTGAATTACTTTTCATCATGCATTTATTTTATAGAGAACTACTTTTGAGCAGTTAGATAAGTGGACGATCAACAATGATCCTGGGACAAGCCTCGGACACAATCGTACAGTGAAAGTATGCTTAATGAGTTAATGCTAGAAACGAAGATAATTCAACAAGATCCTGGTTATTTAGTACTCATGTATCAGTTCGAATTACAAATGAATGTCTTAGAATTCAAATTTGCGACCTAACATGTTAGTCGTTGGTTTACAGGAGTCCGTTTTCGGCACTTTTGCGGTCAATAAAATATTGCGCACGTCTTTCTGTTGCTTGACGGAGGTCCGTTCGTACGTACGTACGGCAGTTGTTTTATGGTTGGTCATTACAGTGATCAGTTGCTCGTCGGCCGTCCGTTCATACATACTTACGGCAGTTCTTTTATTGTCGGTCATTTCAGTGATCAGTTGCTCGACGGACTGCCGTTCATACGGACTTACGGCAATTGTTTTATGGTCGGTCATTTCAGTGATCTGTTGCTCGTTCTTTGCCAGTTCATACGTACGAACGGCAGTTGTTTTATGGTCAATCATTTCAGTGATCAGTTGCTCGTCGATCGTCCGTTCATATTTACGTACAGCAGTTGTTTTATGTTCGATCATTTCAGTGATCAGTTGCTTGTCGGTCGTCCGTTCATACGTACGTATGGTAGTTGTTTTATGTCAGTTGCTCGTCTATTCCCGCTCCATAAAGCTGGGTAGCGGCGGTCGTCCGCAGTGAGTGGCTCGTCTATACCGCTGCAAAAAGTCTTGTGGTGGCCGTCGCCCATGTTGAGTGGTTTATAAACTTGCCGACAAACCCTGCTGGAACATTGAAATGGAAATTTGATTGTTTTCGAATTGAAATTCATGTAAGTAAATATACCTATCAAACATAGCTAATAGTTTCTTTTTTCGTTTCAGTATATTTAGAGATAATGGGTCTCCTTGTCTACAGCCTCTTCTTAAATAGAACTACTCTAATAACTGTACATTGACTAAAACATGTGGATTTTTATGTGCATAAAATACTTTCATATATATTTTATGAAATTTAAAGAATGGTCGAAGTAAAAAGATAAAAAATAACATAAAAATAATGGCAAGCAAACCGGACCAAACCCTTTCTCAAATTCAATTAAAAGTATTAAACCTGGCAAATTACTCTTTTCTAAATAAAACATTAAAACAAAAAATATTCGAATATTTTTACCAATACACTTAACCAGTTTTCTAATTGGTTACCAGAATTTCTTACAATATCTTTCCTGCTAATTGTGGAAAATATATAAATTTTATTGTTTTGAATACTGTATTTAATGAGGAAGGCATCGTGCAAATTTTATGGAAATCATACATACAACCATAAAGTTGTATAGGTTTAAAATGTGTAACCCCAAAACCAAAAATGCAATAAATTGCAAATGTAATTCAAATTCCATAGAAAATGCATTTTTTTGGTATGGAAACTCATTTTAAAGATGAATTTTAGAAAATTTATGACGAAATATCTAGTTATTGGATGATAGAATATCTAATGAGTCACAGGGACACGCCCTTTCACTGTTTCAGGTGTTTCCTAATTGCGTTGTAAAAGATTGGACTAGCTTAATACATAGTAGCGTCATTTCATATTTATCATATTAAAGTTAATGTAAAAATGTGTGACTTTTCGAACTGAGTTACAGTGATGTAACTTTTCCATTCCTTATGTTATTGTTATGAAATGTTCATACACTAATAGCAATGAATATTTGTACAAGATATACTTCTAGTTGTTATGTTTACTATTTCCATTTTTGAGACATGCAAGCATGATGTGGATGACAAATTAGAAATCTGGATCAGTGTATATCTGTCACACAAAACACTGCCTGAAACTCATTAATAATATATGGTATTTATATAACACATTTCATTATTTTGATTACACATACAGACGCTTACTTGAAAGAATTGATTGATTGATTTAATACTTAGCGTCATTTTTATGCCATCGAGGGCTAATAGACAGTCAGTTAACCTCACCACTGTTTCCTGGGATCCTGAAAAGCTAACCAGTACTCAAGCACATCCCATCTCCGCAAGAAACTAATAACTTTCTCACTTGAATCAGCGGTGAGAGACGATTGATAATGAGACATAATGTCGTATATCAATTATCAAGAAGAATGTTGCCGGATGGTGATTTGAACTCACGACCCTTGATTGATAGCCAGACGCGCAACCGACCGAGCTAATCGGGCCCGGCAAAATTTGTATGAAACAGTTAGAAGTGATATTGGGCACGATTAATATTTGTTTGCATTCGATAAACATGTTTTGCTTCACCCTCCTGTTGTTGTGAGTTCTTCCTTGGTATATCCCTCATCCAGAGCGTACAATAGGAAATGCCCCTATATGTCTGTCAAAAGGAAAACCCGTTAATCCGTCTCAATCATACCCTTTTTTTCATTCGACATATGTTTTTAAAACGCTAGCAGTTCCTCGTAAGTAATTGGGCACTCAGATAGTGTTATATTATGTTCTTGGTCTTCAACGTCATTGTGTAGAATGGTTTCCATTTCATCTTGTCATTTCATACATTAAGCGTAATGAGAAATAGGTACTTCTCGTATATCAAATAATAATACTTCTGTAAAGCCTCATATTGGAATATAAATTATGTTGGCATGTCTCTATATAAACATAATAACTGTTGTATTTCCTGTTTTAATTATCAAAGTATCATATACATGTACTGATCATATGGTATTCTGTATTATTGAAATAGTTTGTGTCACATATATATATATATCTTGATTAACGATATCGTTTATTCCATTCATTGTCTTGATTAAAGACGTCGATAACTTCATTAATAGTATTGATTCAAGGCGTCGCTTACATCATTAACGGTCTTGATTAAAGAAATCGCCTACTTCGAAAATCATCTCGATTTAAAACGTCTCCTAATTCATTAATCATCTGGATTAATGACATTGCCTATTTGCTTTAATTATAATAAATCATACTGTTACTGGTGAAAACAAACAAAACTTAACGTTAATTCTTAAGGTGAACACAAGACAACGAAACAGACAGGTTTGAAACAGAAGCAAAGTCGAGGTATTGTTCATTCTGAATAGTTTATTTACATATAACTCTCAGAAATAATGTAATTGTCTTTCAAACAATACATATATTAAAAATACTCCAATACACACATATGTGGTACATTATTTGAGACACTTCTTATTTTCATTCAATCTATCATTTACTTATTTGCTCATCATGACTGAAGACATCACCTGCTTCATTATGATAATGATGATTAATGACATCGCCTGCGTACTGCCATTATTATAAAGCAGAATTTTGCTGCTGAAACATAAACATGATTGTATATTTAAAGGTGCACACAACAATAAACACATAAGGTAGCATATTTTAAACATATCACATGTGACGCAATAAAGGAAACTTCATTATAATTTCAGTTATTCGATAAGACAAAAACATTCCAATACATTAAAAACTAATTTAACATGCTTATACGCATATAGTCTGATTAGAATGTATATAATTACATTTAACGTCTAATATAATGTTAAATAGGAGTATTTTAGAGCAATGAAAAGTAAAACCAACATATTGCTTCTCTTACTGCCCTTTTGGTATATAGATATAAACAATCATTAAACCGCCATTTACATAACGATACTTGGTATATAGATATAAACCGCCATTTACATAACGATACTTGGTATATAGATATAAACCGCCATTTACATAACGATACTTGGTATATAGATATAAACCGCCATTTACATAACGATAATTGGTATATAGATATAAACCGCCATTTACATAACGATACTTGGTATATAGATATAAACCGCCATTTACATAAAGATACTTGGTATATAGATATAAACCACCATTTACATAAAGATACTTGGTATATAGATATAAACCGCCATTTACATTAAGATACTTGGTATATAGATATAAACCGCTATTTACATAAAGATAATTGGTATATAGATATAAACCGCCATTTACATAAAGATAATTGGTATATAGATATAAACTGCCATTTACATAAAGATACTTAGTATAGATATAAACCACTATTTACATTAAGATACTTGGTATATAGATATAAACCACTATTTACATTAAGATACTTGGTATATAGATATAAACCACTATTTACATAAAGATAATTGGTATATAGATATAAACCGCCATTTACATAAAGATAATTGGTATATAGATATAAACCGCCATTTACATAAAGATACTTAGTATAGATATAAACCACTATTTACATAAAGATAATTGGTATATAGATATAAACCGCCATTTACATAAAGATAATTGGTATATAGATATAAACCGCCATTTACATAAAGATACTTGGTATATAGATATAAACCGCCATTTACATAAAGATACTTGGTATATAGATATAAACCACCATTTACATAAAGATACTTGGTATATAGATATAAACCGCCATTTACATTAAGATACTTGGTATATAGATAAAAACCGCTATTTACATAAAGATAATTGGTATATAGATAGAAACCGCCATTTACATAAAGATAATTGGTATATAGATATAAACCGCCATTTCCATAAAGATACTTAGTATAGATATAAACCACTATTTACATTAAGATACTTGGTATATAGATATAAACCACTATTTACATTAAGATACTTGGTATATAGATATAAACCACTATTTACATAAAGATAATTGGTATATAGATATAAACCGCCATTTACATAAAGATAATTGGTATATAGATATAAACCGCTATTTACATAAAGATAATTAGTATAGATATAAACCACTATTTACATAAAGATAATTGGTATATAGATATAAACCGCCATTTACATAAAGATAATTGGTATATAGATATAAACCGCCATTTACATAAAGATACTTAGTAAAGATATAAACCGCCATTTACATAACGATACTTGGTCTTGGTATATAGATATAAACCACTATTTACATAAAGATACTTGGTATATAGATATAAACCGCCATTTACATAAAAGATACTTGGTATATAGATATAAACCACGTTTTACATAAAGATACTTGGTATATAGATATAAACCGCCATTTAAATAAAAATACTTGGTATATAGATATAAACCACTGTTTACATAAAGATACTTGGTATATAAATATAAACCACTATTTACATAAAGATAATTGGTATATAGATATAAACCACCATTTACATAACGATATTTGGTTTATAGATATAAACCACTATTTACATAAAGATACTTGGTATATAGATATAAACCGCCATTTACATAAAGATACTTGGTATATAGGTATAAACCGCCATTTACATAAAGATACTTGGTATATAGATATAAACCACGTTTTACATAAAGATACTTAGTATATAGATATAAACCGCCATTTAAATAAAAATACTTGGTATAAAGATATAAACCACTATTTACATAAAGATACTTGGTATATAGATATAAACCGCCATTTACATAAAGATACTTGGTATATAGATATAAACCACTTTTTACATAAAGATACTTGGTATATAAATATAAACCACTATTTACATAAAGATAATTGGTATATAGATATAAACCACCATTTACATAACGATATTTAATTTATAGATATAAACCACTATTTACATAAAGATACTTGGTATATAGATATAAACCGCCATTTACATAAAGATACTTGGTATATAGGTATAAACCGCCATTTACATAAAGATACTTGGTATATAGATATAAACCACGTTTTACATAAAGATACTTGGTATATAGATATAAACCGCCATTTAAATAAAAATACTTGGTATAAAGATATAAACCACTATTTACATAAAGATACTTGGTATATAGATATAAACCGCCATTTACATAAAGATACTTGGTATATAGATATAAACCACTTTTTACATAAAGATACTTGGTATATAGATATAAACCACTATTTTAAATTACTGTAAAACCTGTCTTAATCACCCAGCTAAGGGAAGGAGAAAAATGCATTTTAAGACAGGTTGTTGCTTAATACAGGTTATTTACTCTGAACGCATAGAAATCGAAAATAGAAAATATGGTTGCTTAAGCCGGGTGGCTGCGTAATAGAGGTGACCGCTTGCACAAGTTTGACAGTAGCTGTACAATATTGTTTATAAACATTTCCTTAATGTCTAATTAGTTTAAATCCAAGTCACTTGTTTTGTATAACTTTGTCGTAAGATGGATGATATTAGATTTATAAGTTTCAGTGGTATGCACACAATCATTTTCGCACGCTTTGATGTGGCAAAAAAGATAATTATATTAAAAGATTTTAACGTTTTCACAAACTGGTCGTGATATCTTGAGTAGACACAAGGATATAAATCTTATCAATTTTATGTTGCTGTTGTTGATGTATAGTGTTTAGCGTTATTTTCAACAATTTATATCACCACTATGTCAGACAATTTTCTTAGTGCTGCCACATAGAAATATCTTGTCATAGACATATGGTATGATACTCCACCCTGTCATATTATACTAACATCGAGCCGACCTGACCTAGAACTATCCTTTCATTGCTGGACGTCATATGAGGGAGCTTGAAATACCGTTTACCAAGTTTTTTAGGTATGACCTAGCCGGGTATCGAACATTAATTTTATGAAATATATATAATAATAAAAGATATGTCCAAATTTACAGCAGCATTTTACTAATGGATACTTTGATTTAAATAGAAATATTTACATATGAACACAATTTAAACTTATAAAACACATCTGCCTGAAGTAAAATTGTGAAGAATAAAAAATAAAGATCACAAAAACAAAGAATGTTGGATAGTTATATGAGCATATATGATAATTTAGATTTTAAAATAATTGAATGCAAATGAAGATTGAGTAGGCTGATATGTTTTAATTGCGGAACTTAAAGTTATAATGAAAATTGAATAATATTATTTTCTTCCTCCAAGCACTAATCATGTACACACTTATACAGACATTTGAAAGATGAATTAACAATGCGGTTAAATGTAGTACGCTCTTTGTGAGCCGTTTTGCTCATTTTTTACTATTTCGGGTAAATATGGTACCAGTTGAATTAAACACCGTGGGATCAGTCTAGTACCCTAGTAAACAAGCTAATCTGTAGCTCTCTCGTTTGGGTCCGTTAAATAGCAATTGTTACGAGCACGCTGATTGGCCAGTTGATTCAGGGGAACTTTGAATTTGTAGCTCAATCACCAATGGCCGTCGACTCACTAGCCTAAAGGTAGAATACAAATAAACATAAAATAAATATTACAATTTTGTTTTTACATGAACAAAATTATGAATAAACAATTAAACAATATATACAAATTAATGACATTTTATTCAAAAACCTAAAAAAATACCGGTCTAATAATGTTCTAAGATTTTCACTTTCTGACACTGCAGTTTAACTGATGTAACGGTAAAAAACATTTACACTTTATACCAATGTTTAATTTCAAATATTTTATTCATGATATTTACACCGTATGCATGTATATACAATGACAACACGTATAAGGATTGGAACGAAAGCATAATGCTTTTTTAGCTCCTTTCCTTTGTAGTCTATTTTCAACAATGGCAGACGCACAATGTATACAAAACTGGTTTAACTAATTGTGGAAATATTTAAGTCAGTACTGATAATAGAATAAAATGATAAAACAAAGATTTAGAAACAACGTAGCGAAAAAGAAACAACAACAACAAAAAAAATAACAACAAAGTACAGCCATGTATGATGTATCTAGATAACATATACAAATTCAGTACTCAGAAGATTCAACAAGAAATCAGAAGTCATGGCGGCGAACCGAATAGGGGGAATATCGGTATTTTGGAATTCAGTTTGAATTATTTGACTTAAATTGCTCATCGCTGCTAATTAGAATCGTTTGCTTTTATGATAAATTTAATCACGGCTTTAAAAATCGACGAGTTTAATTCTTAAATGGAATCTCCGTATAAGATCATTTCTGTAGAAACAGTACACAAGGACGAGAGTGTATTTAAAATTCTAATCTGATGTTATGATAGGCTGGACATGTAAAGAAGAGGTGTTGAGTGTCCTTGATGCTACCACAATGATATAACGGGGATTCAGTTATATTTTTTAGAAACAACTGCTGATTAAGTGACGTACAATTTGTTCTAAGGCACGCGTGGAGTGTTTGGGCCTTTCTACTCCCTGAATAATAATATTTGGGGACGTACACTCTATCTATATTGACGTTTGACAACCATTTGAGTTAAAAGTGAGATATTATGTAATATTAAGAGCATCGTCAAGGTATCTATCTGCATCATTATTTGTATTTCTAATTGAATGTTGTTTTTTTCAACATATTTCGGGTTATATATGGTATATTAGTATCCGGTTTTATTGGCGAAGAAAGACATCAAAATTAATCTGAGTAGACCCACCGTCCTTCCGAAAGTAGCAGGCCAACTTTTTTACATAACGTTATTGGAGCGAGTGGGACTCGAATCTACGACCTTAGGGATGAAAGCAAATTAATCTTGAGGCGGAGACTTGGTCCACTCGGCCACGGAGGACCTTGCAGCAATAAAATTAGTCAGGTTTTATTCACTTGTAAAGAATGTCGAATTACGCATACATCGAATAAAGCGGTTTATGCACACTTGAGGGAATAATTGGCAAACACACGCCGTCTCAAGAGATGATATTTTCTGGGGCATCACTTAAAATCGTCCTTGTTCATCCATCAGATTAAAATCCAAACCTTTATAACTCAGAGACTGGGATATAACATAGTTTAACTGAAAAACAACAAAAACAATCAAGACAAAAATGCTTTTCAACTATACTATTAAAACTTTTTTTTTTGCCCCGACAAGGGCTTTCTATCCAGTTTAATAACCAACATGCAATGGTTGCAAGCAAACATCCGACACGTGCGTTCTGCAAAACT
>CM055904.1:34039114-34044114 GCA_029582155.1 Panopea generosa
AAGTAACGTATGTTATCAAAGTTTGTTATGAGATAAGTTAAGTAACGCATGTTATCAAAAATTGCTACGAGTCAAGTCAAGTAGCGTATGTTATAAAAGTTAGCTACAAGGCAAGTCAAGTAACGCATGCTATCGAAGTTTGTTACGAGGCAAGTCAAGTAACGCATGCTATCTAAGTTTCTTCAGAGGCAAGTCAATTAACGCATGCTATCTAAGTTTCTTAAGAGGCAAGTCAATTAACGCATGCTTTCGAAGTTTATTAAAAGGCAAGTCAAGTAACGCATGCTATCGAAGTTTCTTAAGAGGCAAGTCAAGTAACTTTTGTTATCAAAGTTGATTAAGAGGGAAGTTAAAGAACACATGCTATCGAAGTTTGTTACGAGGCAAGTCAAGTAACGTATGTTATCTAAGTTTGTTACGACGCAAGTCAATTAACATATGTTATCAAAGTTGGTTAAGAGGGAGGTCAAGTAGCGCATGCTATCGAAGTTTGTTACGAGGCAAGTCAAGTAGCGCATGCTATCAAAGTTTTTGTTACGAGACAAGTTAAGTAACGCATGCTATCGAAGTTTCTTAATAGGCAAGTCAAGTAACGTATGTTATCTAAGTTTGTTACGACGCAAGTCAATTAACATATGTTATCAAAGTTGGTTAAGAGGGAGGTCAAGTAGCGCATGCTATCAAAGTTTTTGTTACGAGACAAGTTAAGTAACGCATGCTATCGAAGTTTCTTAATAGGCAAGTCAAGTAACGTATGTTATCTAAGTTTGTTACGACGCAAGTCAATTAACGTATTCAACTGTTAACCAGTTAGTTGATATATACAATACCTTTTGTAAGGCCCTGGATGAAGGTAAAGAAATACGTACAGTCTTTTGTGATATATCTAAAGCTTTTGACAGGGTTTGGCACAAGGGACTCCTTATTAAACTAAATGCTGTTGGAATAACAGGAACTCTCCTATCATGGTTAACTAATTACCTAGAAAATCGTAATCAATGTGTTGTCGTATCCGGCTGTACATCCAATATGTCTAGTTTGAAAGCCGGGGTACCCCAGGGATCTATCCTAGGGCCTCTGTTGTTCCTTGACTATATAAATGATATTGTAGAAAATATAAGCTCATCCATAAAATTATTTGCTGATGATACTAGTCTTTTTATTATAGTAGAATCACCAGATCTTGCCGCTTCTATGTTAAATTCTGATCTCAGAAAAATTCACAACTGGGCTGATAGATGGCTTGTTAATTTTAATCCAAATAAAACAGAATCGATGGTTATTACCCGTAAAATCAACAAACCGATACATCCAAATATTTCTATGAATCAAACTGTTATACAAGAAGTTATTACTCATAAACATCTGGGCCTTACTTTTTTCAAATAATGGATCATGGCATGAACACATTCAATACATAAAAGAAAAGGCATGGAAAAGAATAAACATTATGCGACTTTTAAAATTTCAATTAGATAGAAAATCACTTGAGATTATATATACTACTTTTATACGTCCAATTCTAGAATATGCTAACATTGTCTGGGATAATTGCACTTTGTATGAAGTTAATGAAATAGAAAAGATTCAGTTGGAAGCAGCAAGAATAGTAACGGGAGCAACAAAACTTGTTTCTATATCAGCTCTGTACAAAGAGACCTGTTGGGAATCCTTAAAAACAAGAAGACAAAAACACAAACTTATACTTTATTACAAAATGCATAATGGACTATCTCCTTCGTACCTATGTTCACTCTTACCTGAAAATGTTGGGAATCTTGTTGGCTATAACATTCGAAATGCACAAGACCTTAGGACGTTTTCATGTAATACTCAATTATATTTTAACTCATTCTTACCGTCTTCTGTGCGTGAATGGAATTCTCTTCCTCACCTCATAAGAGAGTCGCCTTCCCTTAATATATTCAAATCAAATATCAATGCTAATAAACAAAAGGTTCCAAATCATTATTATACAGGAAACCGAACTGCCCAAATATATCATACACGACTTCGTACAAATTGCAGTAACTTGAATCAACATTTATTCAATAAAAACATAGTTGCAAGTCCAAATTGTCTTTGTGGTGAAATTGAGGACACATATCATTATTTATTCAGGTGCAGACTATTTCACCAATATAGACAAAGAATGATGACTGAAATAAAATTAGCTTATCCACATGATCCTTCCTTGAACGATCTTCTGTATGGTAATGAAAATCTTACATTAACTGACAACAACTCGATTTTCATGACAGTTCAAAATTATATTATAAAGACCAAACGTTTTGAATATCGCACACAGTTAAATAGATAATGTCTTGTTATGTTTTTTACCTACTTAATTATAACAACAAGCCTCTATTTGATCTTGGATAGTAAGAAACAATGGCTAATGAATGGATTGGATTGATAAACATAAACTTGGAAAATACCTATCCCCTGTATCGGAATGAACCGATAAAGAAAATAAAATCAGTGGAGTCTCTTTCTTTCTTTCCTTCTCTTCAACCAATACTCTCTTTTTTAGTTTTTGAAATATTCTGAATAAACCATTATTTCTTGAACCAGTTTTTGCACATTTGGCCAAATTGAAATTATTTCGGAACAATATGATAAAGTTTATAAGAAATGTAAAATAACTGTTATGGAAGCAGATTTACACAAGCTTTTAAAGCTTTTTTCTGTATCCTTTCCACATAATTCGTTAAACGTATGACTTTATTGTTAAATGTATGCTAAATATATGTACTTATGTGAATAAAATATTGTTTAAACTAAACTAACGTATGTTATCAAAGTTGGTTATGAGGCAAGTCAAGTAGCGCATGCTATCTAAGTTTTGCTACGAGACAAGTTAAGTAACGCATGCTATCGAAGTTTCTTAAGAGGCAAGTCAAGTAACGAATGTTATCTAAGTTTGTTACGACGCAAGTCAATTAACGTATGTTATCAAAGTTGGTTAAGAGGGAGGTCAAGAAGCGCATGCTATCGAAGTTTGTTATGAGGCAAGTCAAGTAGCGCATGCTATCTAAGTTTTGCTACGAGACAAGTTAAGTAACGCATGCTATCGAAGTTTCTTAATAGGCAAGTCAAGTAACGTATGTTATCTAAGTTTGATACGACGCAAGTCAATTAACGTATGTTATCAAAGTTGGTTAAGAGGGAGGTCAAGTAGTGCATGCTATCGAAGTTTGTTACGAGGCAAGTCAAGTAGCACATGCTATCAAAGTTTTGCTACGAGACAAGTTAAGTAACGCATGCTATCGAAGTTTCTTAATAGGCAAGTCAAGTAACGTATGTTATCTAAGTTTGATACGACGCAAGTCAATTAACGTATGTTATCAAAGTTGGTTAAGAGGGAGGTCAAGTAGCGCATGCTATCAAAGTTTTTGTTACGAGGCAAGTTAGGTAACGCATGCTATCGAAGTTAATTACGAGGCAAGTCAAGTAACGCATGCTATCGAAGTTTGTAATGAGGTAAGTCAAGTAACGCAACCTATAGAATTTTATTACGAGGCAAGTCAAGTAACACATGCTATCGAAGTTTGCTATGAGGCAAGTCAAGTAACGCATGCTATCGAAGTTGGTTCAGAGGCAAGTCAAGTAACACATGCTATCGAAGTTTGTTATGAGGCAAGTCAAGTAACGCATGCTATCGAAGTTGGTTCAGAGGCAAGTCAAGTAACGCATGCTATCTAAGTTTGTTATGAGGCAAGTCAAGTAATGCATGTTATCGAAGTTTGTTATGAGGCAAGTCAAGTAACGCATGCTATCGAAGTTGGTTCAGAGGAAAGTCAAGTAACGCATGCTATCGAAGTTTGTTATGTTACGAGGCAAGTCAAGTTACGCATGCTATGGAAGTTTGTTACGAGGCAAGTCAAGTAACGCATGTTATCGAAGTTTACTATGAAGCGAGCGAGTATCGAAGTTTGTTACAAGGCTTGTCAAGAAACGCATGCTATCGAAGTTTGTTATGAGGCAAATCAAGAAACGCATGTTATCAAAGTTTGTTACGAGGCAAGTCAAATAACACATGTTATTGAAGTTTATTATGAGACAAGTCAAGTAATGCATGCTATCGAAGTTTGTTACGAGGCAAGTCAAGTAACAAATGCTATCGAAACTTGTTACGAGACAAGTCATGTAACTTATGCTATCGAAGTTTGTTACGAGGCAAGTCAAGTAACGCATGTTACCAAAGCTCGTTATGAGGCAAGTCAAGTAACGCATGCTACTGAAGTTTGTTATGAAGCAAGTCAAGAAACGCATGCTATCGAAGTTTGTTATGAAGCAAGTCAAGAAACGCATGCTATCGAAGTTTGTTCTGAGAGAAATCAAGTAACGTTTGTAATCGAAATTTGTTACGAGGCAAGTCAAGTAAGTTTGTTATTTAAGTTTGTTACGAGACAAGTCAAGAAACGTATGTTATCAAAGTTTGCTACGATGCAAGTCAAGAAACGTATGTTATCAAAGTTTGTTATGAGGCAAATCAAGTAACGTATGTTATTAAAGTTTATTATGAGGCAAGTCAAGTAACGCATCCTATCGAAGTTTGTTATGACGCAAGTCAAGTAACGCATGTTATAGAAGTTTGCTACGAGGCAAGTCAAGTAACATATTTATCGAAGTTTGTTACGAGGCAAGTTAAGAAACGTATGTTATCGAAGTTTGTTAAGAGACAAGTCAAGTAACAAATGTTATCAAAGTTTGCTACGATGCAAGTCAAGTAACGTATGTTATCAAAAATTTGCTATGAGGCAAGTCAAGAAACGTATGTTATCGAAGTTTGTTACGAGGCAAGTCAAGTAACGCATGTTATTAAAGGTTGTAATGAAGCAAGTCAGGTTACATATGTTATCAAAGTTTGCTACAATGCAAGTCATGTAAGGCATGCCATCTTAATTTGTTACGAGGCAAGTCAAGTAACGCATGTTATAGAAGTTTGCTACGAGGCAAGTCAAGTAACATATTTATCGAAGTTTGTTACGAGGCAA
>CM055904.1:34049114-34106614 GCA_029582155.1 Panopea generosa
AGCAGACAGTGTCGTGTTATGTCTGCAAAAACGATTGTCTGTGAAAGACAAAACAGTGTCGTGCTATGTCTGCAAAAGCGGCGATTGTCTGTGAAAAACAAAACAGTGTCTCGTAATGTCTGCGGAAGCGATTGTCTGTGAGAGACAAAACAGTGTCGTGCTATGCGCTTCGAACCGCAAAACAGTTTTGGGCTCTGTCTGTAAAAGCGATTGTTTGTGAGTGAAAATGCTGTCTGAGAATGGCAAAACGGTATCACGCTATGCCTGTGGACGCGGTTTGAATCACAATATATTGTTGTGCTATGTCTGAGAAAGCGTATGTCTGTGAAATGCAAAACAGCGTCGTGCTTTGTCTGTGGACGCGGTTTAAATCATATAACATTGTTGTGCTTTGTCTGTGAAAACTATTGTCCGCAGAACACAACGCAATGTCGTGCTATGTCTGTGAAAACTGTTGTCCGTAGAACATAACACAATGTCGTGCTTTGTCTGTGAAAACAGTTGTTTGAAGTTTATTGCAGTGAACTCTCATATATTTCTGTAGTGTTGTTTAAGTATTCATTCGAAATATATGTGCGCGCACACATTTAAAGACGACCTCTCTTAAAGAACTTCGTTGAATAGATTGGTTAACAACACCGTTTCGTGTCGTTGTCCAACACAAGATTGCCTGCCTTTGTTATCGCTATGATATAGTGCCTGCCGTTGAAAAACCATCGCAATGGTAATTGAGGTTGCATGTCAAATAGATGAGAAAGGAGATAACCAACTTGCCTCTCTCTTAGTCCTTGTCAAAGACTGGGCGGCAGTTCCTAAAAAGACAATTTAAGACCGTGTTAAACTAGGTTGCTTTTCAATAGAAGCTTAATGCAAAACAGTACATAAACTCGAACAAACAGGGTGAATATGTAGCCAATAGCATGGTGGTCTTTCATGTCTGAGGTTGAGGTTTCGATTCCTTGCTCGGTCTGATCGTTTTACAAAAACACTTTTCAGTTATTACTCTAGAAAATGGATTCAACAGCGATTCATATGACCTCTGTCAAGCTAAAATAAATTGGTATGAACAGAACTTAAGAAGCATGTCTTTCTGAAAAACAAAAGTTTTATATAAGAATTATTTAGAGATACAAGAATATTTAGAATGGGCTTAGACGGACGGACGGACGGACGGACGGACGGACGGACGTTCTCACGAATGGGTATTAAAGTGGCTTCTTTGCGTCAATTGTATACTTGTGTGGTTAAATTTTAGAAAATTTTAGCCACGTAAAAGAAAAAAAGCCACGTAAAAGCTGTTTTTAAGTGGCTAGAAATAGCCACGTAATTATTTTTCAACTGCTTTTCAACTGTCCATAAAAATTACTAACCCTAAACCATAGACACTTAACTACCCATTTGTGTGTACGGACAAACGCAGAAGACATATTTTAATACAATTACACGAAACACTCTATGCCTAATTAAGTTTGCCATAATCAGAAATTGCTCTTATTACAATGCTATTAATTTAATTTAGTAATATACGTTTTCCGCTTACCGTGAAATATGAGTATAGCACTAAAATAATCTTCAATTTTATCCCACAAATCTTTGTAATATCCTAATTTCTTTTTATCTAGCCTTCTTTAACAAGGATACGATTGGTAAGGTTTGCAGTTAATAACTTTAAATTAAATAAAAAATCTTTGCGCATGCGTTAACTGACGTGACCACACTGTTTGCTTTGACTACAATTGTGAGTGAGTATTATTGCAGACGATCATTTTGACAGGTGGTTTCGGTGTAAATTTTGATTAAATGTTATTTGATAATCTCATTTACATTTTCGGAGAGATCGAACAACGCGCGTTATCTACAGAGTAACTTTATCATTGTGCGACAACAATTAACCTCCATTTATTTTTACTGGATTTAATCGGACCTCTAACTGAAAGTAGGGCAAAGACTTTTTTTGTTATTGGTTGTAATTTCTCATCTTTAAAATATCCAAATATGAAGTAACTATCTACGGCGTTGCCTAGGATACACCGCTTATCTCAAGATTGATTGTGCAGTTTGGAAACCATCAATTGTTAAACTATTACACATAATCCTGCCGTTCAGCATGTATTCCGAGCACTTCACACTACCGATATAATGGTAATTATCATTATGATTTACCCCCTCCCTCCCCCCCCCTCCCCCACCACCACCACAACCCTCGCATTCCACTACTGTCTGACGATTTAAAAGAATTAAAAGTCGTTTACGGCCTACGGTGAAATAATGGATTTTATATGATTATGAATATAATTGGTAGTGATGTCGGTGTTGATGCTACTAGTGTTACTGGTGATGATGATGATAATGATGATGACATATGTATATAATGAAAATAAAGATAATGATGATAATAATGATAATGATAACAATGACGATACTGATGACAATACTGACGTTAATGATGAGTAAGGTAATATGATCCCTCTAAAGATGATGGTGATAATGGTGATGATGAAGATGATAATTGTCATGATGATAAAAAAGAGGAGGAGGAAGAGGAAATATTAATGATTATGATGACGATGACGATGATGATGATTATGATGATACTTGTTATTATCAAATTATCAAAGAAGTTTGATTACTATGACTGAGTTTCTGTTTACGAACTTGGTTATTTTTCAATTGTATAACATAAGAGCATAAGTCAAAGTAACTAGGACATTAGCTTAAAGTTGAAAAGTTTAAACGTAGCTAGGATCAAATCATAGTATTGCAAAGATTATGTTTTTCAATGGCTGGATAAAATTGTTTACAAATAACATGATCGAAACCGAAATTAAACACATATAGTTGTAAACAGATGACAAATATTTTGTTTTTGTTTTTTATATATAAAAAACGTTTCTTCATAATCCGTGAGTTGTTACAGTAGATACTCCTTCTATTCTAAAGCGCTTCTAAATAGGGTATTTGAAAAATAGAGAGAGAGGGAGAGAGAGAGAGAGAGAGAGAGAGAGTAAAAAGAGAGAGAGAGAGAAAGAAAGAGAGAGAGAGAGAGAGTGAGAGAGAGAGAGAGATAGAGAGAGAAAGAAAGAAAGAAAGAAAGAAAGAAAGAAAGAAAGAAAGAGAGAGAGAGAGATTGTGTACGTACAAGACCTTGTCCAGGAATGTCATCAATGCATGCAAATGAAAGCGAGTGAGCCTCAGTCTGATTCCAGGTAAAACTAAATTACATAGCAAGTACCTTAGGTTTGCTAGAGTGAACATACCTCTCCAGCTCTGTTAGTAATAGAATGTCAGTAAGGTGAATACAAGGTATAACAAATGTAGCAATATGCCATATATCTGTTCTACTGGTAAATTATGTTTGGCTGATCTTGTCACATTCAATGTTTTCATGCCCCATTGATAAAAAAAATATGCAACTCCACGTTACATGGCAGTTGTTTATGCATTTGACATAATACTTTAGCATCATGTATTTAGTATTTACATAGAGGTGTACCTTTAAGGAATGTCAGAATTCCCTAAAAACCTTATTCATGATATATAGTAAGAATTATCAAAGTAAATTGATTGACATTACTAATAGTAAAAATATATATTTTTAACAACATAATGTGCTTTTTCAAAGTGTCTACTTATGCTTATGTTAGTTGGTTAGTTAAATATAAATATTTATTTTGTACAATCAATCGTTTTCTATTCATAACGTTTTGATAAAATAAAAAATGTATTTTTTACTGGTGATAACTTACTCCGTAATTGAAACATTCAACATATAGTTGGAAAGATTCTTACACTCGAAGAGTTCTATTACTTTCTTTACAGGCGGTATATTTGAGTTCGCTATCAAACAACTGTAGTAATACGCCTATGGGTTACGGAGACAGTTGGATCAATCTTACAAGGGAAATACTGTATGATCATATAAAAAGGCAACATCACAGATACAATTATATTTTATCATATACATATGTTAACGGGATATTAGGATACGGGAAAATCTCCACAAAGCTGACGAAATGATCAAATGATTCTAAGCTTTTGTCAATTGGCAAAATAGAAGAAGTTACTTCACTTGGGATGCAATTCGATGCGCAAAAACGATTGTAGCAATAGTCTTTCAGATCATTTTAAATATTAAACATCTATAGTTTAAGTGAGCAGAAAATTAGATACTGTTAAACCTGTCTTAACCAGCCACTCAAGGGAAAGAGAAACAAGGACTCCTTAAGGCAGGTGGCTGCTTAATGTAGGTTGATAAACACTAAATTTATTAAAACGGTAAATAGAAAATGCGGCTTTCTAAGACAAGTGGTTGTTTAATAAAGGTGACCTATAACACAAGTTTGATTGTACACTCCTTAAGTGTAGTAATCAAATACCACTTTGTAAACAAAATAAAGATATACTTGTTATACTTCATTGATTTCGTGAACCACTGCCAATGATATAAAAAAACATGATATGAAAGTTACTTTGCTCCAACTGTAAAAGATATTGATATAAGTAAAGCGGACATCCATGAGGTTATGTGGTTTTGCATGTCAAATATTTATGATTTTTGATTGTTTTAGTTTTGTTTCAGAGATTGAAATATGACCACCCATAATCTATGATTAATGATATAAAAACGTAACAAGGTTAGGTAGTTAATGTATACAATTTACTTTCACATCCGTCTGTTGTCTCACTTCCAATGTTCACATGCTATCTGACTACACTGTTGAATTTTGTTGTTTGTTTTATATAAAAAGGGGTCTAGGATTTCGACATCGAACTTTTTTAAAGTTTTCATTTTCACAGCAGGAATGTATCCAACCATAAAAATGCACATGTATTGCGGCATATTAGACTTTTGTGTTTATTTTATGTTTTATTAAAGCTTCCTTCGTTTGTTATGGACACAATGTCAGATTTCACTGCTCATAATATCTTCGCATGTTCATAGTATCTTCTCATGTTGATAGTATCTTCTCATACTCATAGTATCTTCGCATAATCATAGTATCTTCTCATACTCATAGTATCTACGCATAATCATAGTATTTTCTCATGCTCAAAGTATCCTCACATACTCATAGTATCTTCGCATGTTCATAGTATCTTCTCATGTTGATAGTATCTTCCCATTCTCATAGTATCTTCTCATGCTCAAAGTATCCTCACATATTCATAGTATCTGCTCATGTTCATAGTATCTTCTCATGCTCATAAAATCTTCTCATGCTTATAGTATCTTCTCATGTTCATTATATCTTTTCATGCTCATAGTATCTTCCCATGCTCATAGTATCTTCTCATGTTCATAATATCTTTTCATGTTCATAGTATCTTCTCGTGTTCATAATATCTTTTCATGCTCATAGTATCTTCTCATGCTCATAATATCTTCCCATGATTATAGTATCTTTTCGGGTTCATAGTATCTTCCCATTTCTCATAGTATCTTCTCATGCTCATGGTGTCTTCCAATGCTCATAGTATCCTCTCAGGCTCCTAACTAAGACTTAACATGATATAACTATTTAGTTATAAGACTATGTAACAAACGGACAAAGATAACGAAAGAAAATAGAATTATACAAATTAATAACAAAATATTGAGTGGCATTAACAAGTGTCATTAAAGTATTTCACGAACTACAAAACATTACATAAGTGTTACAAGTTGATTCAGTATGCTCATTTCTGATCAAATTACAATTTTAATATTATATTGGCAGACAAACAGACGTCCCCAGACATTTCTTATAGGTCTCAATAATGAAACCCCATTCCTAATATTAAGATTACATGGCTTTAATTAAAAAAACCCATTTCATTTCGCCAATTTTTAATACTGTTAGAAAATATTAGCTATATATAATTTCTTGGACATTTTTGATAACAATGGCATAGATTATTTTCGCAAGAAAATGCTGCTTTTTTCTTATAAAATAATTTTCAATGCAAATTACAAAATTTCAGAATTTGAGTTTGAGTCAAATGTTTAGACTCAAAGGTTACATGAATTTAAAGCACCAATTGCCATATCAAACATGTGGTTGATGTGGGATAAGTTATATATAATAAGATGCATGATTCATACCAGCGAACTCATTATCAGTCTCCACTGAATTGTTTTTGTTATACTTTTGTATACTACAAAATTATAGTTAATACAATCAATTGGCAAAATATTATTTTAAAACAATTGTTTTCTATAATTTTTATGAAGTGAAAAAAGTTTAATTTCAACTGCCAACAATTTAAATTCGAGGGATAAGCTTGTGAGTTCATGCACTCTTAATTGTAAACAAATACATGTGCAGCTGTGTTCATACACAAACTAAATATTAGGGTCCGTGCATACTTGCAATTTTGGTGTCAAAAATGTGTTTTTCAATATTCATTCTTGAAATCTAAGAATGTTCTTAATAATTGTTGGTTAATACCACCACAGGTCAGCAAGCATTAGTAGTTTTAACATATATTACCCTGCTTATAAAATAAATACGTTCAAAATAATAAAAAAAATAATATATTATAAATAATTCATTTGAATAATTTGGAATGCTAGACAATTTTAGATATTCACGTTTAACGTTGATTGAAGAACGACTGCATCTGAATAAACTCCACAGTATAGTTCCATCACTCGGTTCATTGTAATGGTTTATTTGAAATGAAAAATAATACTTGCATATAAAGGCTTGAAATATATAGCAAATATACAACATGTTAATTAACTTTATGCAATAGTTTGCGTTATAACCAATGATATAAAATCTTTTCATTCTAAACATGTAGTAGGTATTGTAATTCTTTTCTTCCAAACGTTCAGACTATACATATGTTCAAAGCAAACTGTTTTGCTTTTAAATTATCTAAACTTTAGTTTCTTGGTTAAACGTAATATCTGACCACTTATAAGTTGGCAACGACGACCAAAGAGTGTTGCTGTTTTATTTGATGTAATGTCTAGTTCTGATATGCACTTGAAACTTTTATCAAATGCTACAAGCAGCATGTGCAGAGAAAAGATGAAATCAAGGGCATAACTTAGCACAATTATATACTAGGGAGGGTTGATCTAAAATACTCAAAAAAATGTAGTATCACCTTTAAGTATACGTTTAATATGGCTACTTGTTTCAAACATGTTGATGCAATTGCAATGAAACTGGGTTATATATTTCAGAAGCCATGCAAGTTTAATTTGTTACAAGAGATGACCACAGAATTCATGTCGTTGTTTTAATAATAGGTGTACATGCTTACTCTCGTATTCGTAAAAGAACTGTTTTAAGACAGAAACCATGACAACGTATTTGTTATTTAAACGAAACAAATAAAAACAAATAATTTTGATACAGATTTGGAAGTCATGAATCGTGATCTTTTATTCCATATTACCTAATATAATGTTTTTTCGAAAATATTTTTGATATTTTTCTAACGTTTACCTCTTTACAGTCCTGTTCACGGAACTCCATTGAACTGTGAACGTGCATTGGGACCTATGTAACTTGTTTTTCTACTATTAAGCAATGATACGATAGCATTTTCGCTCAGTTATCATTCAAGCATTCAGAACATATCGCTAAATAATTATACGGACAAAACAAGTGTACACATAAGTTCTGAAGCAGTTACCAAGGAGTTCCGGATGGGCATTAAAGGGACCTTATCAAGTTTTTTTAAACTTTTAAAATTGGCTAAAATAATTTTCCTAGTAAATCATGCCCATATGAATCCACTGATCCCGTATTGCCAGACGATCATATGTAATCTAAACATGCAAAAATAGTATATTGAAATAGATTCACAGCTTAAAATAGCATTGTGTGACATATTTAATGAGTCACGTGGTTTCATTTTGATTTCAATTTTATCCGTTTGATAACGTCACAGTTTAATAAGCGTTCAACTGCTATGCATTGTGGGGCAGGTATATAATTCTCTGCTTTATCGTTGTAGCTGATATGCCCGATATGGGAGATATGAGGTTATGGGATAGATTATCTCACCCACGATTACCCTTCGTTAGTCAAGTGAAATTTATTGTAGTGGACATAACATCATTTGGTCAGATATACAAATATATATCAATGATTATGTGGTTTCATAATTCTTTTGCAAAATTAAATGTTTTTATTTATATATTTTCCAAAAAGTGTTAAATCCGCCCCCGTAAGACATAGAAAATGAAGTGGAAGTAACATTGAATTTACAGATATTTTCTGACGGAATTTATACATAAAAGGAGTCATACGGTACACATCACACAGCAGGATCAACAAAGAATCGACAACTTCTATAAATAGATATATTGATGTGATTATGTGATATAAAATGGCTGATTTCAATAGTTTGATAAATATATTTGTGCTTTTCTTAATGTGCTTTATCAAACACTCGCAATGTGACGAACCGGTATGCTCTAGATTTTTATATGAAGAAAAGATTATGGAGAAAATGATAAGGGTAGAGGTGAAGACGGAAACGCTGGTAAGTGAAATAAAGGAAACACAGCATGAAGTAATGGATGAAGCGACACGCGCAAGGGAACAATATGCGAAACAATTACAAGAAATAAGGAGAGAAAAAGAAACTATGAAATCTGAATTCAAGAGTTTAAAGGAGGAACTTGAAAAATACATTAAATTAAAATCTGACGAGATGAAAGCACTTGCCGACAAACATAAGTGTAAAGGTATATTCTGATTGTATATCTTCATTCTTTACAGACTGAATATTAAAAGTTAATTTTAAAATAACAGGCAAACACAAACATCTCATGATAGCATAACCATCTTACATGTAACGCAAGTACAAAGGTCTCATAAAAGCCCAGCAATTTTTTACAGTCACAAATATATTGTACAAATACATGTAATGTTTATCTGATTATATTTAGGTTTTCCCCGTCAGTGTGGCTAATATACTAGTATGCAAACTGAGTCAGGCTGTGAATGTATACCTCTCACCCAGTTAAATGATTTACGAGTAACTTTCGTATATATTTTTTTCAGAAATATGCCCTGATGGTTGGACCGTATTCAATGGTTCGTGTTATTACATCAGTGACAACACCAGTGTCGACTGGATAGAAGCAACTGTAAGTTTGAAATAATACAACCAACAAAAGTGGGATATTTGAAATATATGATATTAAGGCCACAATTACATTTTTGTATTCGGTATTTACATCTAATCTCAATTTGTTGAAGTCATTGAATAGATAATTAAGATTACTATATAGGTTTTCAGGGATTTATTATCTACGATTGTCATGTCATCAACATCATTATGTATGTCATTTATTCTCACACCATTTGCACAATTTGATTGAAGATATATCTTAGTCTGTAATACAACGCAGCTCTTCTAATTGTGTCCGTTTAATAGCAATGTTTGGAAACCCATATTTGAACACGTTGATTGGTCAGTTGCTTCGTCATAGTTAAGTAAGCGTCTAATTGCTATGTATTGTGGGATAGGCCTAGAATTCCCCAGTTTTACATAGGAGAATATTAGAACTGATTAGGGAGATATCAGGTTCTGTTATACACTAAGATATTACTCGAGGTTTTCTAAGAATAAAGAAAATAAAATAGAACAGCAAATATTTTGTTTCAAATACAATTTTATTTCGAGAAACATAGGAATATATTATAACTGCCCCAGTATCAAAAACGTGTTTTCATTCATAGTGACCTGATTACGCTTAAATGCATTCATCTGTTATGCAATAAATGCGTGTGGGGTAATTTAATCATGTGGATTTCATTACCCCATATTTCAGAACCACTGTGCTTTACATGGAGCTCACCTGGTCATCATTGAATCCAAGGAAGAGGACCTGTTTATCAAGAATGAGCTAGACAGAATGTACAGAACGCGTACGTATTGGTAACTAATAGTATTCTTTGTCTCGTTTTCTTTTATTCAAACAACAGAACAGTACATCAATTTGCGCAATACATTAGAATGATATAGGTTGTTGTTTTTTGTTTTCTTTTGATGTTTAGTATAAATTGTGTCTATCTGGATCATGTCTGGGCCAAAATAAAAACGTTTTCTATGGTTATAAACATGTATTTAAACTCGCTATTTTAACCGATATTTGAATTAGACACGAACCGTGGAATAACGTGAATGATTAAATAGTTATATTCGTAAACGTCCGGAATTTTCCAAGCATCATCGGTTAAATCCGGTTAAGCGGTTAAGATTTATACTGCCGGTGTAACATTAAATTTTGACCCCATTGAAAAATGACCCCATGGGTCACTTTTCAACAGATGAGTGATAAATTTTCAACGTTGAAAACTGACCCCGACCGTAATTTAATGACCCAACCACACGTGAAAAATTGACCCTCGTTAAAATCTGATCACCAGCAGTTGAAAACTAACCGAATAGTCGGGCGGACAACATTTCAACATTGGAAACTTATATTGTAAATTTGGATGTTCTTGTAGATTAAAAGTATGAATTATAACTGTTGGCATACGATATATATATAAATATGGCTGTTGTGTTATAGATACTTTGTTTTATTGGTGATAACACGTGTGGTATCGGAATGGTGTTTGTTGGAATTGCCTTTCGTTAATGTGGTTGTTGTTTTACAAGTTAAGAATGTGATGAAGTATTCCTACATTAACTATCTCTCTTTCTCTCTCTCTATCTCTCTCTCTCTCTTTCTCTCTTTCTCTCTCTCTCTCTCTCTATCTCTCTCCGTATCTCTTTCTCTTTGTTACCCGGGCATCGGGGTCATACTTTCGGTTAAAACTTTGCATGCAATTAACTACCATGCAATTATCTCAGCGACCACCTACTTGACTGACTTGAAGCTTCAGGGTTATCAAATAATCAAGTTGATTAACTATTGGTTGAATTTTGTGCAAATTATGGCCATTGTTCAACTGATTAAAGTTTGATATCGTCTCAATAACTTCATATGCAATTGCTTTAAAACTACACTAACGCTCTCGTGTTATCAAACATAGTCTCCCAGCTATGTCCCACACCTCTGGTGGTGATTTTGACAACAATAACCCTATTTTCTGCATATTTAACACTCATCTGACCCACGGAGAGGGCCGAGTTTTAATGTTGGAAGAATATGTGGCCCAGCTCAATTTCTATATTATAAATAGACATAAAATATGTTTCAACCACAAACAAACATCTTGGTTAAACTTCTTTCCTCGCTTAAAACGTTTAATAACTCAGAGAACCAGATATAGAACCCAAAACTTCGGTGTGAAAAGTGCATGTGTGTAATAAACAATACAACTTGTTCAGGTCTTGAGTATCAATTTATAAAGCAGTGCAAACAGCCCAGCGCCCTGTCTTATGGACATGTCTTGTTTTTTCTACCAATACCGATGCAAGTCATTAACTTCTTTTGTAATACGTCAATATATTTTAACAGCATAAACATAAACGATAATGCAGATTGCACATCGCTGTTAAAGGGAGTTGCATGCATTATATAATGATATGATTAGATAAAATGGTTCGCATGGATTTAGTCAATATCAGTTTGATTTTTTTTGTTTTGTTTTTATCACTAACTGCTATAGCAACTATTTGTTACAATAGCAACCGATTGTAACAACCATGGACTCTTATATAATCAAGTAAGCGACGTTTGATCATCATGAACCTATTTTTCAAGTCAAAATCACCACAAACTAGATATCTAACCCTTTAAATCTACATGGGACACTGCAGATGCAATGCAATATTAATCAGAGTTTAGATTCCTATCTAGATTTTCTGAAGAAAATAACTCGGGAAGGCCTGGCACATTTTTTTATTTCTGGTGATATTGACTTCTCAAGGGTTTCTGACTGGTATAGATGGGGAAGAGAATTTGAATTTTATCTTTTTTTCTTTGGTCTAAAAATCTACAATCCCACTAAGTTTAAGGACGATATAACAACTTGTATAAATGTTGATTATACTTTAATAAGGCCTGGGTTATCTTTAACCAAAGATTAAAACACTTATATAAATGATATCTTGTATTGAGGATAAAGATAACAAAGAGTTCAATTAATACAACGTTTATACAATTGGTTGTTGAGGTCCAAACAACTCCACAGTTATACAGTCGGGGGAAATAAAATAGCATTTTACCTATTTCCGACTTGTACTTCTAGCTGTCAATGTGAACCCACCTGGGTAGCGCAATGGTAGCGTACATGCTTGTCAATTCAGAGGTCCGGGGTTCGATTCCCGATGAGCACGTTCTTTGTGACAAAATGTTCTCCATCTCTGTTCATTAGGGGAATAGCCAGTTACTTGCAAAGACCGGTTAGTACTGAATTCCTGGAAAACCGTTAGAATACCTGACCGCAATTACTTATTTGTAGCCTTTTTTAAATTCGCCGGCGGAAAACATTGATTTGATAAAATAATACAAGTTGTTGAAAGAGTTGGTTTAATATATACATATGCATTGCTGTTACTTCAGAGACTTATGTTTGTTTATTACAAACAAAAATAAACATAGTCAACATTGCCCTTCTGTATAAAAATAAGGTTATAAAGAATCCGGTTACAAGAAATTGTTAGATACAGGGATGTTTTTGTTATATTAATGAATATACTATTTTAAGTTTATATATTCAAAAAGTTACACTAGCTGGCAATATACTTAGTACGGTATCCAAGGACAAAACAGCTACTGCACAGTTTGATGAAGTTTATTAAAATGGGATTACAATCAGTGTTCAGCAAAGCCTTCCTCGTCACAGAGAAGAAAACATTAGGATCCATCTGATTTGCAATTTGCTTTGTTCCTGCACGTAGGGCGTATCCTAAACGATGTAGCTGCGAGATACATGAAACACTATACATGGCAAACTGTAGCTTCACGAAGGCATTGCAGGCCAAGACCTGCACTTTTCCCAGAAAAATAAAAGTCCCTAATTCATTGATATATATTTTACATAAAAAAATACACACAAAGCCCATGATAATGCACCATTGGTCATTTACATTTTAAAAACATTATGGCAGAGTACCTTATAGCCCCTATCAAAATGTCTAGACCTGCAAGTTTACTTTGACCAAGCTAGGCCACTGTCATACTCACACCACCTACCCAAATTTGCAAGAGTGTAGAGGGACACTCTCCGCTACGTCTTGGCTTATAGTACTAAAAGTGAAACTCGATTAAGATTCCCTTTTTAATACATCTTACAGTTTAGTCTTAACTTTCTGCGTGTACGTGTCATTAATAATAGCGTTTTAAAGTAAAAAGAAATAATGGATTAAGTAATATCCATACCCCTCCCCCGAAAAAAAAATAACTAGAATGCATGATTTGATCCTTTACGTCTTTACTCACAGTGTACTGAGTTTGCTTCTCTTTTGAATACATCTAAGTGTGCGTGTGTGTGCGCGTGCGCGCGTGTGTTTAAACATTAACGCTTAAAAGTAAAAAAAAAAAAACAACATAAAACAACCATATTTTCTAAGAAATAAGTAGAATTCAGCTGTAAAGTGCCATTCAAGTTTCCGAGCGGTTCTCATACTAAAACAAACTTAGGCTCCAACAAAATAATAAAAATGTATTTGTCCATTATGCATTTATTTGCACATTTCTGGCGACCGTTCAAATACTGAAGGATGACGGAATTGGCCGAGTACATACACTTTTACGATCATATGTATGTAACATTTTACATAAAGGTCGCACTACACAGTTGAATTTTGCTCCTTGTTATATACAGATAAGGGTTAGTTTTTTCCACGGTAAAAAAATCATATAGAAAAAAAATATAAAGTAGTATTCCCAAAGTAGGACCGTATATGTACATAAGAATACACAATAACTAGCGAGTTGACCAACAAGTCACACCCCTAATTTTTTTATTAACGATTGTATCACTTTTAATAGAGGTGTCGTCTTATATAAATGCACTAATGGGCATGAGAATTCGCGGAAATGTTTGTTATTCATAAATAAGTTTCTTTATTTCTTTATAAAAGAAATATCTTTTATACAATAATAATCATGAAATCAAATAACAGTATTAAACAACCCGTCACCACAAAATGCAATATATAAGTAAAATAAAATGTCGACACAAAATTATGAATGTTCTTTATAATATAACTGATAATCAAATTATTGTTCATATGTCTCTTTCTGCAAAGCGTTCATATTTAAATCACGTTGTTTTGTCTTATATAAATGCACTAATGGCCATGAGAATTCGCGAAAATGTTTCTTATTCATAAATATTTTTTTTGTGTACAGGTAGTCAAGTTAGAAAAATAGCACAGTCATTTGTATCTCTCTGCCAGCAGAACAGCAGAACGGAAGAATGAGCTGATTAATACACAAAGTAGAATAGAAGAATGGCAAAAATTGTTTTTTATTCTTTTATACTGCTGTCAGAATGAAAGAAATATCATTTTGTGCATGCTATTCCGTTATTATGCTAGCAGAAAGCATTTTTTAATTATGTTAATGTGTTGGTAAACTGTCAGAATAAAAGGATAAAAGCCCATTTCGTTATTTTGCTGACCGATCCCGTTTCTGCACAGGTGGCCAGCGTCCAGGACAGGAGTTTTGGATAGGAACGTCCGATGAAGTGGTGGAAGGTGTCTGGGTTTGGTACAAAGGGGATCAACCTCTTGGATACACACACTGGTATGAATACAGTTATCTATGATATATAATGGAACAAATAGTTGAAGATTGCATCTGAACATGAAACCGTATATAATATGTTATACATGGTTTAAAGTGTTAAATAATAATTACATACAGTTTTGTGAATTACTTTCTAAGAAAAAAGTATTGTCAAGTCTAAACGTCCGAAGAGTGTTTTTTGAAAAGTTGTGTGTGGGGGTTGGGGGTAAGAGGAATTTTTATGGGCACGAGAAATAAAGACATATTTTATATGAGGTGTGTGTAAAATGCAATTAAACACGTTACAAGGAATTTATTTAATTTTTAAAATAAAATGTCTTAAGTATACTTGGATTAACAACAAGCACAGTAGCTGGTTATTTTATTTTCCATAACAAAAGACGGGTGGTTTACTTTTATATGTATTTGTTTGTATCATTATCATTATCAACTGTCATATCAGATAACACTGAAACATCCGAACAGGAGTAAAATGTTGATACGATAAGTAAGCTATTAAGTCCGTTTTATGTACTCTATCTTTGCGTCAGGTTCCCGGGGCAACCAGGAAGTGATGGTAAGGACGAAGACTGTGCTGTCATAGCTAGCCGTGGTGGCGAGTTTAATGGATGGCATGATGCACCCTGTTCAGCTAGCCATCATCCTATATGTGAAATAGGGTAAATAAATTAATCTTGCAGATCAGATAGGGAGTTATACGGGTGATGCTGGGTTAAGTAATGTTGCAGATCAGATAGCAAGTTATACGGTTGATGCTGGGTTAAGTAATCTTGCAGATCAGATAGGGAGTTATACGGGTGAAGCTGGGTTAAGTTATGTTGCAGATCAGATAGGGAGTTATACGGGTGATGCTGGGTTAAGTAATCTTGCTGATCAGATAGGGAGTTATACGGGTGATGCTGGGTTAAGTAATGTTGCAGATCAGATAGGGAGTTATACGGGTGATGCTGGGTTAAGTAATGTTGCAGATCAGATAGGGAGTTATACGGGTGATGCTGGGTTAAGTAATGTTGCAGATCAGATAGGGAGTTATACGGGTGATGCTGGGTTAAGTAATCTTGCAGATCAGATAGGGAGTTATACGGGTGATGCTGGGTTAAGTAATCTTGCAGATCAGATAGGGAGTTATACGGGTGGTGCTGGGTTAAGTAATCTGGCAGATCAGATAGGGAGCTATACGGGTGATGCTGGTTTAAGCAATCTTGCAGATCAGATAGGGAGTTATACGGGTGATGCTGGGTTAAGTAATATTGCAGATCAGATAGGGAGTTATACGGGTGATGCTTGGATAAGTAATCTTGAAGATCAGATAGGGAGCTATACGGGTGATGCTGGGTTAAGTAATGTTGCAGATCAGATAGGGAGTTATACGGGTGATGCTGGGTTAAGTTATGTTGCAAATCAGATAGGGAGCTATACGGGTGATGCTGGGTTAAGTAATGTTGCAGATCAGATAGGGAGTTATACGGGTGATGCTGGGTTAAGTAATGTTGCAGATCAGATAAGGAGTTATATGGGTGATGCTGGGATAAGTAACCTTGCAGATCAGATAGGGAGTTATACGGGTGATGCTGGGTTAAGTAGTGTTGCAGATCAGATAGGGAGTTATACGGGTGATGCTTGATTAAGTAATGTTGCAGATCAGATAGGGAGTTATACGGGTGATGCAGGGTTCAGTTATGTTGCGGATCAGATAGGGAGTTATATGGGTGATGCTTGGATAAGTAATGTTGCAGATCAGATAGGGAGTTATACGGGTGATGCTGGGTTAAGTAATGTTGCAGATCAGATAGGGAGTTATACGGGTGATGCTGGGTTAAGTAATGTTGCAGATCAGATAGTGAGTTATACGGGTGATGCAGGGTTAAGTTATGTTGCAGATCAGATAGGGAGTTATATGGGTGATGCTTGGATAAGTAATGTTGCAGATCAGATAGGGAGTTATACGGGTGATGCTGGGTTAAGAAATGTTGCAGATCAGATAGGGAGTTATACGGGTGATGCTGGATTAAGTAATGTTCCAGATTAGACAGGGAGTTGTACGGTTGATGCTAGGTTAAGTAATCTTGCAGATCAGATAGGGAGTTATACGGGTGATGATAGGTTAAGTTATGTTGCAGATCAAATAGGGAGTTGTACGGTTGATGCTAGGTTAAGTAATCTTGCAGATCAGATAGGGAGTTATACGGGTGATGCTGGGTTAAGTAATGTTGCAGATCAGATAGGGAGTTGTACGGTTGATGCTAGGTTAAGTAATCTTGCAGATTAGATAGGGAGTTAAACGTGTGATGATAGGTTAAGTTATGTTGCAGATCAGATAGGGTGTTATACGGGTGATGCTGGGTTAAGTTATGTTGCAGATCAGATAGGGTGTTATACGGGTGATGCTGGGTTAAGTTATGTTGCAGATCAGATAGGGAGTTATACGGGTGATGCTGGGCTAAGTTATGTTACAGATCAGATAGGGAGTTATACGGGTGATGCTGGGTTAAGTTATCTTGCAGATCAGATAGGGAGTTGTACGGGTGATGCTGGGTTAAGTAATGTTGCAGATCAGATAGGGAGTTGTACGGTTGATGCTAGGTTAAGTAATCTTACAGATCAGATAGGGAGTTGTACGGGTGATGTTGGGTTAAGTAATGTTGCAGATCAGATAGGGAGTTATACGGGTGATGCTGGGTTAAGTAATGATGCAGATCAGATAGGGAGTTATACGGGTGATGGTTGGATAAGTAATGTTGCAGATCAGATAGGGAGTTATATGGGTGATGCTGGGTTAAGTAATCTTGCAGATCAGATAGGGAGTTATACGGGTGATTCTGGGTTAAGTTATGTTGCAGATCAAATAGGGAGTTATACGGGTGATGCTTGGATAAGTAATGTTCCAGATTAGACAGGGAGTTGTACGGTTGATGCTAGGTTAAGTAATCTTGCAGATCAGATTGGGAGTTATACGGGTGATGATAGGTTAAGTTATGTTGAAGATCAAATAGGGAGTTATACGGTTGATGCTAGGTTAAGTAATCTTGCAGATCAGATAGGGAGTTATACGGGTGATGCTGGGTTAAGTAATGTTGCAGATCAGATAGGGAGTTCTACGGTTGATGCTAGGTTAAGTAATCTTGCAGATTAGATAGGGAGTTAAACGGGTGATGATAGGTTAAGTTATGTTGCAGATCAGATAGGGTGTTATACGGGTGATGCTGGGTTAAGTTATGTTGCAGATCAGATAGGGAGTTATACGGGTGATGCTGGGCTAAGTTATGTTACAGATCAGATAGGGAGTTATACGGGTGATGCTGGGTTAAGAAATGTTGCAGATCAGATAGGGAGTTATACGGATGATGCTGGATTAAGTAATGTTCCAGATTAGACAGGGAGTTGTACGGTTGATGCTAGGTTAAGAAATCTTGCAGATCAGATAGGGAGTTATACGGGTGATGATAGGTTAAGTTATGTTGCAGATCAAATAGGGAGTTGTACGGTTGATGCTAGGATAAGTAATCTTGCAGATCAGATAGGGAGTTATACGGGTGATGCTGGGTTAAGTAATGTTGCAGATCAGATAGGGAGTTGTACGGTTGATGCTAGATTAAGTAATCTTGCAGATTAGATAGGGAGTTAAACGTGTGATGATAGGTTAAGTTATGTTGCAGATCAGATAGGGTGTTATACGGGTGATGCTGGGTTAAGTTATGTTGCAGATCAGATAGGGTGTTATACGGGTGATGCTGGGTTAAGTTATGTTGCAGATCAGATAGGGAGTTATACGGGTGATGCTGGGCTAAGTTATGTTACAGATCAGATAGGGAGTTATACGGGTGATGCTGGGTTAAGTTATCTTGCAGATCAGATAGGGAGTTGTACGGGTGATGCTGGGTTAAGTAATGTTGCAGATCAGATAGGGAGTTGTACGGTTGATGCTAGGTTAAGTAATCTTACAGATCAGATAGGGAGTTGTACGGGTGATGTTGGGTTAAGTAATGTTGCAGATCAGATAGGGAGTTATACGGGTGATGCTGGGTTAAGTAATGATGCAGATCAGATAGGGAGTTATACGGGTGATGCTTGGATAAGTAATGTTGCAGATCAGATAGGGAGTTATATGGGTGATGCTGGGTTAAGTAATCTTGCAGATCAGATAGGGAGTTATACGGGTGATTCTGGGTTAAGTTATGTTGCAGATCAAATAGGGAGTTATACGGGTGATGCTTGGATAAGTAATGTTCCAGATTAGACAGTGAGTTGTACGGTTGATGCTAGGTTAAGTAATCTTGCAGATCAGATAGGGAGTTATACGGGTGATGATAGGTTAAGTTATGTTGCAGATCAAATAGGGAGTTATACGGTTGATGCTAGGTTAAGTAATCTTGCAGATCAGATAGGGAGTTATACGGGTGATGCTGGGTTAAGTAATGTTGCAGATCAGATAGGGAGTTGTACGGTTGATGCTAGGTTAAGTAATCTTGCAGATTAGATAGGGAGTTAAACGGGTGATGATAGGTTAAGTTATGTTGCAGATCAGATAGGGTGTTATACGGGTGATGCTGGGTTAAGTTATGTTGCAGATCAGATAGGGAGTTATATGGGTGATGCTGGGCTAAGTTATGTTACAGATCAGATAGGGAGTTATACGGGTGATGCTGGGTTAAGTTATCTTGCAGATCAGATAGGGAGTTGTACGGGTGATGCTGGGTTAAGTAATGTTGCAGATCAGATAGGGAGTTGTACGGTTGATGCTAGGTTAAGTAATCTTGCAGATCAGATAGGGAGTTGTACGGGTGATGTTAGGTTAAGTAATGTTGCAGATCAGATAGGGAGTAATACGGGTGATGCTGGGTTAAGTAATGATGCAGATAAGATAGGGAGTTATACGGGTGATGCTTGGATAAGTAATGTTGCAGATCAGATAGGGAGTTATATGGGTGATGCTGGGTTAAGTAATCTTGCAGATCAGATAGGGAGTTATACGGGTGATTCTGGGTTAAGTTATGTTGCAGATCAGATAGGGAGTTATACGGGTGATGCTGGGTTAAGTAATGTTGCAGATCAGATAGGGAGTTATAAGGGTGATGCTGGGTTAAGTAATGTTGCAGATCAGATAGTGAGTTATACGGGTGATGCTGGGTTAAGTAATCTTGCAGATCAGATAGGGAGTTATACGGTTGATGCTAAGTTAAGTAATCTTGCAGATCAGATAGGGAGTTATACGGGTGATGCTAGGTTAAGTGATCTTGCAGATCTGATAGGAAGTTATACGGGTGATGCTGGGTTAAGTGATCTTGCAGATCAGATAGGGAGTTATACGGGTTATGCTGGGTTAAGTTATGTTGCAGATCAGATAAGGAGTTATACGGATTATGCTGGGTTAAGTTATGTTGCAGATCAGATAGGGAGTTATACAGGTGATGCTAAGTTAAGTTATGTTGCAGATCAGATAGGGAGTTATACGGGTGATACTGGGTTATGTAATGTTGCAGATCAGATAGGGAGCTATACAGGTGATACTGGGATAAGTTATGTTACAGATCAGATAGGGAGTTATACGGGTGATGCTGGGTTAAGTAATCTTGCAGATCAGATAGGGAGTTATACAGGTGATGCTTGATTAAGTAATCTTGCAGATCAGATAGGGAGTTATACGGGTGATGCTGGGTTAAGTTATCTTACAGATCAGATAGGGAGTTGTACGGGTGATGCTGGGTTAAATTATGTTGCAGATCAGATAGAGAGTTATATGGGTGATGCTGGGTTAAGTAATCTTGCAGATCAGATAGGGAGTTGTACGGGTGATGCTGGTTTAAATTATGTTGCAGATCAGATAGAGAGTTATACGGGTGATACTGGGTTATGTAATGTTGCAGATCAGATAGGGAGTTATACGGGTGATACTGGGTTAAGTTATGTTACAGATCAGATAGGAAGTAATACGGGTGATGCGGGGTTAAGTAATCCTGCAGATCAGATAGGGAGTTATACGGGTGATGCTGGGTTAAGTAATGTTGCAGATCAGATAGGGATTATACGGGTGATGCTTGATTAAGTAATGTTGCAGATCAGATAGGGAGTTATACGGGTGATACTGGGTTAAGTAATCTTGCAGAACAGATAGAGAGTTATACGGGTGATGCTGGGTTAAGTCATGTTGCAGATCAGATAGGGAGTTATACGGGTGATGTTGGGTTAAGTAATATTGCAGATCAGATAGGGAGTTATACGGGTGATGCTGGGTTAAGTAATGTTGCAGATCAGATAGGGAGTTATACGGGTGATGCTGGGTTAAGAAATCTTGCAGATCAGAAAGGGAGCTATACGGGTGATGCTGGGTTAAGTTATGTTGCAGATCAGATAGGGAGTTGTACGGTTGATGCTAGATTAAGTAATCTTGCAGATCAGATAGGGAGTTATACGGGTGATGCTGGGTTAAGTGATCTTGCAGATCAGATAGGGAGTTATACGGGTTATGCTGGGTTAAGTTATGTTGCAGATCAGATAGGGAGTTATACGGGTGACGCTGGGTTAAGTTATGTTGCAGATCAGATAGGGAGTTATACGGGTTATGCTGGGTTAAGTTATGTTGCAGATCAGATAGGGAGTTATACGGGTGATTCTGAGTTAAGTTATGTTGCAGATCAGATAGGGAGTTATACAGGTGATATTTGGTTATGTAATGTTGCAGATCAGATAGGGAGCTATACGGGCGATGCTGGGTTAAGTTATGTTACAGATCAGATAGGGAGTTATACGGGTGATGCTGGGTAAAGTAATCTTGCAGATCAGATAGGGAGTTGTACGGGTGATGCTGGGTTAAGTAATCTTGCAGATCAGACAGGGAGTTATACGGGTGATGCTGGGTTAAGTACTCCTGCAGATCTGATAGGGAGTTATACGGGTGGTGCTCGGTTAAATAATCTTGCAGATCAGATAGGGTGTTGTACGGGTGATGCTAGATTAAGTAATCTTGCAGATCAGATAGGGAGTTATACGGGTGATACTGGGTAAAGTAATGTTGCAGATCAGATAGGGAGCTATACGGGTGATACTAGGTTAAGTTATGTTGCAGATCAGATAGGGAGTTATACGGGTGATGCTTGGTTAAGTTATGTTGCAGATAAGATAGGGAGTTATATGGGTGATGCTAGGTTAAGTAATGTTGCAGATCAGATTGGAAGTTATACGGGTGATGCTGGGTTAGGTTATGTTGCAGATCAGATAGGGAGTTATATGGGTGATGCTGGGTTAAGTAATCTTGCAGATCAGATAGGGAGTTATACGGGTGATGCTGGGTTAAGTAATGTTGCAGATCAGATAGGGAGTTATACGGGTGATGCTTGGTTAAGTTATGTTGCAGATCAGATAGGGAGTTATACGGGTGATGCTGGGTTAAGTAATCTTGCAGATCCGATAGGGATCTATACGGGTGAAGCTGGGTTAAGTTATGTTGCAGATCAGATAGGGAGTTATACGGGTGATGCTGGGTTATGTAATGTTGCAGATCATATAAGGAATTATATGGGTGATGATGGGATAAGTAATGTTGCAGATCAGATAGGAAGTTATACGCGTGATACTGGGTTAAGTAATGTTGCAGATCATATAGGGGGTTATACGGGTGATGCTGGGTTAAGTAATGATGCAGAACAGATAGGGAGTTATACGGGTGATGCTGGGTTAAGTAATGTTGCAGATTGGACAGGGAGTTGTACGGGTGATGCTGGGTTAAGTAATGTTGCTGATCAGATAGTGAGTTGTACGGTAGATGCTCGGTTAAGTAATCTTGCAGACAGATAAGGAGTTATATGGGTGATGCGGGGTTAATTAATCTTGCAGATCAGATAGGGAGTTATATGGGTGATGCTAGGTTAAGTAATCTTGCAGATCAGATAGGGAGTTATATGGGTAATGGTAGGTTAAGTAATCTTGCAGATCAGATAGGGAGTTATATTGGTTATGCTGGGTTAAGTTATGTTTCAGATCAAATAGGGAGTTATACTGGTGATGCTAGGTTAAGTAATCTTGTAGATCAGATAGGGAGTTATATGGGTGATGCTGGGTTAATTAATCTTGCAGATCAGACAGGGAGTTGTACAGTTGATGCTAGGTTAAGTAATCTTGCAGATCAGATAGGGAGTTATATGGGTGATGGTAGGTTAAGTAATCTTGCAGATCAGATAGGTGGCTATACGGGTGATGCAGGGTTAAGATATGTTGCAGATCAGATAGGGAGCTGTACGGGTGATGCTGGGTTAAGTAATCTTGCAGATCAGACAGGGAGTTATACGGGTGATGCTGGGTTAAGTACTCCTGCAGATCAGATAGGGAGTTATACGGGTGGTGCTTGGTTAAATAATCTTGCAGATCAGATAGGTTGTTGTACGGGTGATGCTAGATTAAGTAATCTTGCAGATCAGATAGGGAGTTATACGGGTGATACTGGGTAAAGTAATCTTGCAGATCAGATAGGGAGCTATACGGGTGATACTATGTTAAGTTATGTTGCAGATCAGATAGGGAGTTATACGGGTGATGCTTGGTTAAGTTATGTTGCAGATAAGATAGGGAGTTATATGGGTGATGCTAGGTTAAGTAATGTTGCAGATCAGATTGGAAGTTATACGGGTGATGCTGGGTTAGGTTATGTTGCAGATCAGATAGGGAGTTATATGGGTGATGCTGGGTTAAGTAATCTTGCAGATCAGATAGGGAGTTATACGGGTGATGCTGGGTTAAGTAATGTTGCAGATCAGATAGGGAGTTATACGGGTGATGCTTGGTTAAGTTATGTTGCAGATCAGATAGGGAGTTATACGGGTGATGCTGGGTTAAGTAATCTTTCAGATCCGATAGGGATCTATACGGGTGAAGCTGGGTTAAGTTATGTTGCAGATCAGATAGGGAGTTATACGGGTGATGCTGGGTTATGTAATGTTGCAGATCATATAAGGAATTATATGGGTGATGATGGGATAAGTAATGTTGCAGATCAGATAGGAAGTTATACGCGTGATGCTGGGTTAAGTAATGTTGCAGATCATATAGGGGGTTATACGGGTGATGCTGGGTTAAGTAATGATGCAGAACAGATAGGGAGTTATACGGGTGATGCTGGGTTAAGTAATGTTGCAGATTGGACAGGGAGTTGTACGGGTGATGCTGGGTTAAGTAATGTTGCTGATCAGATAGTGAGTTGTACGGTTGATGCTAGGTTAAGTAATCTTGCAGACAGATAAGGAGTTATATGGGTGATGTGGGGTTAATTAATCTTGCAGATCAGATAGGGAGTTATATGGGTGATGCTAGGTTAAGTAATCTTGCAGATCAGATAGGGAGTTATATGGGTAATGGTAGGTTAAGTAATCTTGCAGATCAGATAGGGAGTTATATTGGTTATGCTGGGTTAAGTTATGTTTCAGATCAAATAGGGAGTTATACTGGTGATGCTAGGTTAAGTAATCTTGCAGATCAGATAGGGAGTTATATGGGTGATGCTGGGTTAATTAATCTTGCAGATCAGACAGGGAGTTGTACAGTTGATGCTAGGTTAAGTAATCTTGCAGATCAGATAGGGAGTTATATGGGTGATGGTAGGTTAAGTAATCTTGCAGATCAGATAGGGAGTTATATGGGTGATGCTGGGTTAATTAATCTTGCAGATCAGATAGGGAGTTATACTGGGGATGCTGGGTTAAGTTATGTTGCAGATCAGATAGGGTGTTATACGGGTGATGCTGAGTTAAGTAATGTTGCAGATCAGATAGGGAGTTATACGGGTGATGCTGGGTTAAGTTATGTTGCAGATCAGATAGGGAGTTATACGGGTGATGCTGGGTTCAGTTATGTTGCAGATCAGATAGGGAGTTATACGGGTGATGCTGGGTTAAGTTATGTTGCAGATCAGATAGGGAGTTATACGGATGATGCTGGGTTAAGTAATCTTGCAGATCAGATAGGGAGCTATACGGGTGAAGCTGGGTTAAGTTATGTTGGAGATCAGATAGGGAGTTATACGGGTGATGCTGGGTTAAGTAATGTTGCAGATCATATAGGGAGTTATACGGGTGATGCTGGGTTAAGTAATGTTGCAGATCATATAGGGAGTTTTACGGTTGATGCTGGGTAAAGTAATGATGCAGATCAGATAGGAAGTTATACGGGTTATGCTGGGTTAAGTAATGTTGCAGATCAGATAGGGAGTTATACGGGTGATGCTTGGTTAATTTATGTTGCAGATCAGATAGGGAGTTATACGGGGGATGCTGGGTTAAGTTATGTTGCAGATCAGATAGGGAGTTATACGGATGATGCTGGGTTAAGTAATCTTGCAGATCAGATAGGGAGCTATACGGGTGAAGCTGGGTTAAGTTATGTTGCAGATCAGATAGGGAGTTATACGGGTGATGCTGGGTTAAGTAATGTTGCAGATCATATAGGGAGTTATACGGGTGATGCTGGGTTAAGTAATGTTGCAGATCATATAGGGAGTTATACGGGTGATGCTGGGTTAAGTAATGATGCAGATCAGATAGGGAGTTATACGGGTGATGCTGGGTTAAGTAATGTTGCAGATTGGACAGGGAGTTGTACGGGTGATGCTGGGTTAAGTAATGTTGCAGATCAGATAGGGAGTTGTACGGTTGATGCTAGGTTAAGTAATCTTGCAGACAGATAAGGAGTTATATGGGTGATGCGGGGTTAATTAATCTTGCAGATCAGATAGGGAGTTATATGGGTGATGCTAGGTTAAGTAATCTTGCAGATCAGATAGGGAGTTATACGGGTGATGCTGGGTTAAGTTATGTTGCAGATCAGATAGGGAGCTATACGGGTGATGCTGGGTTAAGTTATGTTGCAGATCAGATAGGGAGTTATTCGGGTGATGCTGGGTTAAGTAATGTTGCAGATCAGATAGCGAGTTATAAGGGTGATGCTGGGTTACGTATTCTTGCAGATCAGATAGGGCGCTATACGGGTGATGCTGGGATAAGTTATTTTGCAGATCAGATAGGGAGTTATACGGGTGATGCTGGGTTAAGTAATCTTGCAGATCAGATAGGGAGTTATACGGGTGATGCTTGGTTAAGTAATGTTGCAGATCAGATAGGGAGTTATACGGGTGATGCTGGGTTAAGCTATCTTGCAGATCCGATAGGGAGTTATACAGGTGATTCTGGGTTAAGTAATCTTGAAGATCAGATAGGGTGTTATACGGGTGATGCTGGGTTAAGTAATGTTGCAAATCAGATAGGGAGTTATACGGGTGATGCTGGGTTAAGTAATCTTGCAGATTAGATAGGAAGTTATACGGGTGATGCTGGGTTAAGTAATCTTGAAGATCAGATAGGGAGTTATACGTGTGGTGCTGGGTTAAGTAATGTTGCAGATCAGATAGGAAGTTATACGGGTGATGCTGGGTTAAGTAATCTTGCCGATCAGATAGGAAGTTATACTTGTGATGCTGGGTTAAGTAATGTTGCAGATTAGACAGGGAGTTATACGGGTGGTGCTTGGTTAAATAATCTTGCAGATCAGATAGGGAGTTGTACGGGTGATGCTAGGTTAAGTAATCTTGCAGATCAGATAGGGAGTTATACGGGTGATACTGGGTAAAGTAATGTTGCAGTTCAGATAGGGAGCTATACGTGTGATACTGGGTTAAGTTATGTTGCGGATCTGAAAGGGAGTTATACTGGTGATGCTGGGTTTAGTAATATTGCAGATCAGACAGGGAGTTATACGGGTGATGCTGGGTTAAGTAATCTTGCAGATCAGAAAGGGAGTTATACGGATGATGCTGGGTTAAGTTATGTTGCAGATCAGATAGGGAGTTATACGGTTGATACTAAATTAAGTAATCTTGCAGATCAGATAGGGAATTATACGGGTGATGCTGGGTTAAGTAATCTTGCAGATTAGATAGGGAGTTATATGGGTGGTGCTGGGTTAAGTAATCTTGCAGATCAGATAGGGAGTTATATGGTTGGTGCTGGGTTAAGTAATCTTGCAGATCAGATAGGGAGTTATACGGGTGATGCTTGGTTAAGTAATGTTGCAGATCAGACAGGGAGTTGTACCGGTGATGCTGGGTTAAGTAATCTTGCAGGTCAGACAGGGAGTTGAACGGGTGATGCTGGGTTAAGTAATCTTGCAGATCAGATAGGGAGTTATACGGGTGATGATTGATTAAGTAATCTTGCAGATCAGATAGAGAGTTATACGGGTGATGCTTGATTAAGTAATGTTGCAGATCAGATAGGGAGTTATACGGGTGATTCTGGGTTAAGTAATCTAGCAGATCAGATAGGGAGTTATACGGGTGATGCTGGGTTAAGTAATCCTTTAGATCAGATAATGAGTTATACGGGTGATGCTGGGTTAAGTAATCTTGAAGATCAGACAGGGAGTTATACGGGTGATGCTGGGTTAAGTAATGTTGCAGATTAGACAGGGAGATATCGGGTGATGCTGGGTTAAGTATTCTTGCAGATCAGATAGGGAGTTATACGGGTGATGCTAGTTGATAATTTACATACCTTTGATGGGTTTCTTAATATTTTGACGAGTACTGAAAATATCACCAAATAGCCTTTCACGTATAACCCACCCTTGCCATGGTGTATATTTCAATACACAGTAAAATAAACTTTGCTGGCTCACTGCTGAAGTTTAAATGGCCTTATTCTTAAATATCCTGATAGCATTGCGCTACTACAATAAATATAGTTCGAAAACAGCAATTACAACAGTTAAAGAAACTTTTGTATGCAAAACAAACCCTAATCTTTCAAATTATTTCTGGAGAGCATATTCGTTCCAATTCTCAACCCGCGAAATATTCTTATGTTCTTATCAAGACGGCAGAGAAATCGACTAGCTAAAGAAAGTGTTATCCTTATCCATATTTGTAGGATATAACACGTGCAATAAGCCAGTTGTCAAAATTTTAATAAGAGAAGCTATGCCGAACTAAGCATCGAGAAAAAAAAGGAAAATTAGCACGAATGTAAGATTTTTTTACCATATAACTGAGGAAAATGTTATATTTATCATTTATTTTTTATTTTTCAGATCAACTCTATAAGGAAAGAAGAAATGCCCGGCATATTACTTTCCGTCAGTAATTGGGATGTGTATTATAGTCAGTCACTCAGTAATTATCGTACTTTTATCAAATTATTTTAATAGGTTTAATTTTGGAACCATGATTGGATATATATTACTTTTATCAAACGCTAAGTGGACACTCTATGAGATATTCTAAATATTGACGGCCAAGTACTTGTCAAACGATATAGAGTATATTCACCAAATAGAAAAGTCATTTTAATATGTATCGTACTTCTTGTAACTAGATGTTTGCATTAGCGAGTGACACGGGTAAACAATTAGGAAGGTGTAAAAGCGTATACTGGAAAATACATGTCCAATGTGCTATGTAGAAATTGTATACATGTATGTTTACATATCCTAACAAGAATATATCATTTATTTAATGAACTGGTTATAATGAAGGACAAGAAAATACTTGTAAACCACTAACAGAAGTCATGTTTATTATTGTAATGTTTGTTAAATATTAGGAACCGGAGTTGTTGTTTATAAGAGAATTATTCTGTTAGTGGGAGTTTAGGTTTAGACTCGGTGGATGCAACATGTACAAAATGTAGTCGAATAAGATATATATAGAAATTCCCGCTTTGTGTGTTAGTTTGTGTGTGATGTTTGAACATGTAGGATCAAGATCCACAAAAACAGATTGAGCAATTTCAATTTTTAATTTATGCATGATATTCATACTTTGATATTGTCCTCTGTCATTCAATAAAAACCAACCTTTTTCTTGATATAATGTTTTAAATGAAATATGTATGGTTACTACAATGAATAGCCTAGCCGTTTCATTTTGACTTTTCAAGACTTTCTTTTTTATATAAAGTTTATAAGTCAAAAACGGAGAGTCGATCCTGTCACAACTTTTTCCTCTCATTGTCCGACTGGACTGCAAAGTGAAATGAATCTTCAAGAGGACATTTTTAATGAGGTTTAACGCCATTTTCAGGTTTTATCCATTTTTACTGGTAAACGCAGACCTCTGACTGAGTCAGAATTATTAAAACCACCGTTCTTCTGCAAGTAACTGGAAACTTTCTCACATAAAGTTTTTGGAGCGAGCGAGACTCGAACCTCCGACCTTAGCAATGAGAGGTTAATGATCTTGAGAGGGCGCCTTAGACCACTCGGCCATGGAGGATCCACAAGAGGACAAAATAAACTTATAATAAATTCTATAGAAAATGTTTACTGGGACATTCATTTGAATTTTCCCCACGGTAACATGATTATTGCGCTTAACAAAAAGCCCTATGTAATTTGTTTTGAAATAGTTTCAAAATTGTTCATAATGGTTGTGATTTCTTGCTGCAGATGATTAAAATGAAGGCTGACATAGCATATACTGTAATAAGATATCACCGGTGTTGAAAAAGTGACTTTTATAGTATTTTAACAGATGCCTATATACGAGCATTCGAGGACTTTTTTAAAATAAATAATAGAGTATCACTGCTCTGTCTTAAAAAACACAAGCTGATCAACCTTACAGTTATTATGATTTTTATAAAAACTTTTTAAAAAAAGTGGAATATTTTTGTTTGACCTTAGTTTATAAAGAACAAAAATAAACTGTGTAGTGAGACCTGCATCTCAAATTTAAGATAATAAACTGTGGATATTCTCGATGTGATATTGATAGACTACAAGTAACTAGCGACAAATGACTGCAAAACACCATCAATGGGTTGTAAGAAATAATCCACGTAGTTGTTCTTATCTCTGTCGATATGTATATATTAGTTGCCATAGTCACAGGTAACAAGAAGGTTTAATTGTGATTTAATTTAATGTCTAGTCAACTTTTGTTGTTGATTCTGATTGTTAACTTGTTTTATGGTTGTTATATATTTGAAGGAACAGCATTTACAATAAAACAGTTATATTCTGAGTTCTTCCTTTCTACATGAACACCATAAGATCATCGCAGTATAATGCTAATATTCTCAATTTCATTGGAGTATTTAAAAACAGCCTCGGTCATATTGTAATGAGTTTGTTCTGTTCAAAAAATTTTCTTTTCACATGTTTCGTTCTCTAGTTTGATATTAATATAAAGTTGTCAAGCAAAACAAAATTGTCAAAATAATGCATGCGATACGCAAAACACCCAGTGCAGATACTATTCCAGAGAAATCGGCGTTAAGTCTAGGTTTTTAGAAAGCATGCTAGAGAGATACAAAAGCGTTATATTATTTAGATTGTGTTTGTCGCCTTGATATTTAGAATAGTTTTATGAGCACAGGTCACTTTCTACCTTCTCTAACCTCGGCCGTACCACCTATGTACACATTCACTCCGGCAATAAGTCGAGCATTAGGTATGTTTGACTCGTCACAATTACGATGTTCTTTTACAGACCTTTTACACCTCTGTTGAAAATGGAAGACCCACTTATATCACGCTTGTCGGATAACCGTTTAGCTTATTCTAGCACATCGAATATGTGGTATCTGAAATAAAAATCGCTGCAATGTGCAATAGTTATGAATGTACAGTCAAACCTGTCTTGAGCAGCCAAACAAGGGGTAAAAAAAGTGGCCTTTTAAAGCAAATTGTTGCTTAATACATTTGCTTCAAAAGCATAGAGATGGGATATAGCATGGGACTGCTTAAGACAAGTGGCTGCTTAATAGAGGTGACCGCTTACATAGGTAGGTTTGACTGTACTTGGTTATATAAAGATGTAAATGAAAATTTGTATTCAAATTGAGAAACAAATCAAAATCTTCTAGACCCGATAGTTTGATGTTATCGTTAGATATACTAAATAATACAACTCAAAATGTTTATTATTTCCTTAAAAGGCTCGTTGAATTATTTCCAATACATAGCTTATGTCAGTATATACTATATATCCCTATGTATAATATACAAGGGAACTGTCGCAAACTTTCACCGTAACTCAACGCTTTAATTAAAACATTCGAATCCAATTTCAATAAACCATACACTTGCGTGTAGCTGAACCTTTTATTATGAAAAGAGGGGGAATTGAAATACAACAAAAACTTAATAAACTTTTATCAATATATTTCATAATTTATTTGGCAGAAACTGGACATGGCTGAATATTTCTATTAAGTATTCATAAACGTATCCTACAGTATTCATATAAAAAATTATATACCGGACAGTCTTATAATATAATCTGATATTTTGACAGCAGTCATAATGTTTATATTTTAGACACTCGCACATCTTATAATATATTCCGGACAATCGGAAATGAGTATTGTATTTCGGACAATCGAAAATACCCAGAAGTACATTCGGACACTCGGTAATGACTATTATACACTTATTCCGGACAATTGAAAATAATAATAGTATTTGACTTCGTAATCTTATAAGGTAATTAATGCTAATCAAACATATATATATATATTCCGGACAATCGGAAATAAATCATTACATATTGCGACCAATAGGAAATAATAATTAAGTTTTGATTACATTTGACTGCATGTCAATTACAACTATATAATTGAAAATATTATATCAAATTATAACATATTTATTTATCAAATTTATACTCTAGATATCGAAAGCACAAGATATATGTTAACTTAATCTAAAATTTATATCTTTTTTATCAAAAGTTATTTATTGATACTTGCTGTTAATGCCAAGACAAGCAGACTTGTGACCAGAGCCACATGTTTAAGTGTCCCGCCATAAAAGAAAAATGCTAGTTCTAAAGTGGCGGAACAACATGTATCTAAACCAGCCACGAATCAATTTCTGCATTTTCAGGATAATATGCCGCATCTGTCTGTAAAAACTTATAAATGCCTCCTTGAAGTACATCTAACATGAGATCATAGCATGTTTGTGACTAATGAACCGAATCTGAATATAAATATGTAGCACTTTCCACTATACTAGGGTATTGGATGTAAGCACAGCCATTTTTTATGAAATATTTGCCGATGCAGCTGTTAACACGTGTGCGGACTTTTTCAAGATGTTTATGATTGGCTTCATTTCTATAATGGAGACGTGGTAAAATTCCAGACCAAACAAGAAGTGTGTCCGGAAGGTTGAAAAGAAGACCATTTGTGACCGACTTTAAAAGATTTATAATAAACGATAAATTAACCTGGGCAATATCATTTCCAGTGCAATGTATGACTAGACTTTGGGGAGCAGAATTGAATAAAAGAAGAGTGTTAATTCTATATAGAATTTCATGCATTCTCATGCCTGGCTTAAAATCCCATAAAATACTTCCCTCTAACTTCTTCAATCCAAGATGTACCCCATCAGGACTGTGCGCAGCTCTGTGGAATGTATCTATAATCATCGATGAGCCAATGACCCACACTTTGAACTGTCCTAAAAACATTATTTAAATTTAAATTTCATAAAGATGTATATGCATATCTGAAAGTTTTAATCTAATATAACCCTGATATGCTTTGATTTATGTTGCCCTAGTTAACATGGCAACTAAGAGTTTTATATGCAAAATCATTTTATGACATAAAAGCAATATATTCAACAATATGCCACAATGGAGAAGCCATGTGTTATTGTATGACGTGCTTAATCTAAAGTTTTCAAATGAAGGCTTTGCCGCTTGGTACGTTTTCGGTGTGTTTTTTTTTGCCATAGAATCATCAATCAATCTGTTTATTGCAAGTTGAAAAGGCGAAGAATTGAGTCTGGAACTGCTGTTGGGGTTCTGGATGCCAAATCGGGAAGTAACTCCCAAAGTCTTGTCCACTGAAAACGGCTTATAGAATCACAAATGTTATTCTGATAACCTTGAATATGTATAGCTCTAGTTTGAATATTATGCTCTATTAGAATAAAAATTAACAAACGAATTAAGGGCATGACTCGTTTATTACGCGATGACTTTTTATTGATCATTTCAACTATTGATAAGTCGTCTGACTGTACTGTCACCTGTTTACCTTTGAGGCGATACATGTAACACCATGTTTTGCAAGCCAGTACGATTGGTATTAATTCTAAGTAAGTTTTATCCCTAAATACTTCATCACTTCAGTACCCGGGCCATTTAAAAAATGTCCAATTACCCTGAAAATAAGCACCACAGCCTAGCTTGGGAGAGCCTGCAGCATCGGTAAATAACTCAATATCATCGTCCGATACCCATAATAGGTCACTGAAAATACGTACACCATTAAAATCATCTACGAAATTCAACCAAACTTTTATTTCTTCTTTTATAACCTCTGTGATTCAAATATAATTGTGAAGCTTTTTTGCATATGCTTAAGCTCCGTAGAAGCGACAGTTAAAGGGATTATATTGGCATATTACCGTCAATTTCTTGTCCTAAATACACACGCCCAGCATGAAGATACACGTATAACTTAGAGATATACGCGTCTAAAGTGTAAAATTGCATACCCTCTTTATTACAAACATCGGGTTTCTGAAGCCATGTTTTTGTTTTTGTTTACATGCGCCATTTTCAATGAACCGCTTTCAGGTTTCCGATAACACCATGAAGATTCGTTCCCGATCTCGTTTTCGAGGCTTTGTTCGGGAAGATTATGGAGTTCAATATAAACATTGCGCAATACTTTATTGCGGGACGTATTAAAGTTTTGGCCAATATTCAATTACTGTTAATTTGATAACTTGTAAGACCTGTTGTTCTTATAATTGACAACCGTGATGTCAACATTTCACTAACAGTCGTGGAGCTAGTCAGAAATGAGAATATTGTTTTTGAATTCAGTTCCATTTAAGTGAAAAAAATGACGGTTTTGTACGTGCACCAAACAGACACGCTATCATAAATGCTATAGACACATTAGTTGCCACTAAACAGCAGAAGTATATATAACTATTGTGCACAAAATACTAATATAATGGTAAGAACAAACTTGTTTAATTATCACAAAACGTATACCTCATGCGCTATACCGACGTTGATGTTTGCTTTAAAGCATTTTTTGACGTAGGGTAGGGTTAAATAATTGAATATCATAAAAAGTCTAGTTTGTCTTTTTTTTCTAAAAATCTCACAATTATTGTACAATATATAGTATAAAAACATATAAAAATTATGCAAAATTCGCTTGGTTTGATTTTTGGTAATATTGATTTGAAGCCGTTTTTACGAAAAAATCGAGTGATAAAATAGTTTCCATTTTTCGCTAGTTTTTTTCAAAATGTGGCGTTCGTCATAAATTTTGCATCTGTAAATCCATACATCCGTCAAATGTGTACATGGTGATATATGTTTCTATTCTGTGTATTAGGAATAACTCAAATGAGGTCGAAAAAATACGCGGTTTTGCTGCTATACATTGGGACGTCAAAAAGGCTGAACACGGCCATGTTCACGAAGTCACATATAAATATATATTCTATTGACCGCTGCAAAAAATACACATTCACATTTGAAATTACTTCTAGTTTCATAATATCTTATTGAACCACTGATTTAGAAAATAATATAACCTTAATCAACTGCCGAAAATCTTATCGAAAACGTGTAGAATTATGCAATATGTTGACGTCTTTTTTGACATAGGGTGGGGTTAAATAATTAAAAAAAAATCTAATTTGTCAATTGTTATTAAAATCTTACAATCACTGTGAAGCATATTGTTAGAAATCAAATAAAAATTATTCCAAAATTGCTCGGTTTGTTTTTTGTTAATTTTGATTTGAAGCATTTTTTTCGAAAAAATCGAGAAAATAATAATTTCCGTTTTTCGCTAATATTTTCAGAATTTGGCGTTCGTCGTAATTATTGCATATGAAAATTCATATATCCGTTGAATGTGACCGTGGTGATATGTGTTTCGAATCTGTACATTCGGTATAACTTGACTGAGGTCGACAAATACGCGATTTCACTGCGATAAATCGGGACGTCAAACAGACCAAACATGGCCATGTTTACGACGTCATAGGTAAAGAAGTGTTATATATACCATAGAAAAAAAGCATATTCAAATTGGAAATTACTTCTAGTTTCATTACATACCAAATATTCCACTGATTTCGAAAATAACTTAAAAGGTACATTCCTCCTTAAATGCTCTTCCAGAAGGAATGGCTTCGGAAAAGAAATTCAATAAATCAACGATTGACTGTAATGTTCTTAACTGAATTTTATTTAACTGTTAAGCATTCTGTTATAATGTTTTTGCTTTTTCCACTTTATCATTTGGAATTCTAACTGTACCTTCTACAGTATCAATTTCAAGACCAAGATATTGCATTTTTGTAGTTGGACCTTCTGAGTTTTCATCATTAATCGGAATACCAATGTCATTGCATACATATTCAAAAGTGTCCATTAGAAACTGACAATCATCGCGAAGAAAAAAATCGTCTAGATAGTGATCCAAATTGTTTGAATGTGCGTCTTCAGATACTGCCCATTGTACAAATGTTGAAAATCTTTCAAATATTGGACAAGATATGGATGCTCCTTGTTGTAACATTTTTAACCCTGAAATTGATTGTCAAAACATATGCCCAATAAATCAAAATCCCCTGGATATATTGGACATAGATTAAAGGCAGATTTTATGTCTTTTTTTTTGCCATCAAAGCTGATTTCCCCAAAACTTGTAAAATTTCTATAACATTATCAATTTTTGAATAGCTTACAAAACATATTTTTTGATCTATAAGCTCATTGACACTAAAACCTTGAGGATAGGACAAATTAGAAATTAAACGCCATCCTCCAGTATTCTTGGGTATTAAACCGACTGGGTTAATTCTTGAATTTGAAATGGGCATCTTATTAAACGGTCCTAAAATCTTGTTCAACTTTCATTTTTCTGGGTGCTTTGCAACAGATTTTAATTTTTTTGAATATATAGGGATATGTGGACCTGAATACTGAAGACTAAAACCTAAGCTTAAACCTTCGAGCGAAAATGAAGCATCATTTTTGTTATCATACCTATCCAACCATAATTTTAACTTATAAATTTTGATTGGTGTGTGGCCTAGTACCCACAAATCTTTGTGGAGCAGATAATCTCTGTCTGTATTGTGTTTGGGTGTACTGGAATCTTCGTCTGAAAGGAAATAGTGATCTAGGTTGTGTCGAACTTAATGAAAATGTTTTGCACACATTAGACGGATGTGAACCTTTGCATTTCGAACAACTATGGTTGAAAACACAATTTGATTTTCGGCAAAATCTCTTGTTAAATTCAAAACACGGCCTACTTATTGACGGAGATTCCACTCCAGACACTTTGCAAGGTAAGGTCATGCTTACCAGCTAAAGTTCTCCATCGATAGCAGACCAATTTAAAGATGGATCAATAGCTTTCCTAAGTCTAAACTGCTCGTCATAATATATCCAACCCGTGAAATGACGCTTTACTGCTGCACGAATAGTGTGCCTGTAATGTAACAAATGTTTTGCGTAATGGGGAGAGGGGGGGGGGGGGGGGGGGGGCGGGGTTCAATGTATATTGAAATATAAATCTGTCCATTTATCTATAGTATGAATTTTATTATCAGTGGTTTTACTGTGCACCAATAATTCACCATTTATAAGTCTGATGATTTGATTTTGATCCAAACACTTTGCTAATATCGAGTTCAGTGTATTCCCGATTCCATATTTTTTGTTTAATTTGTTGGGATACATGTAAAGCAATGTCACCAACTATAGAATGTAATGGGTTATTATAACCTTGATTATTAACTTGTCGTCTCTGCATGTTATCAACCTAAGGCTGCAAGGGTGGGTACATGGGCTCCTGGTATACCTGCTGAAGTGGTGCAGCCTTTGTCATAACTGGTTGGTATATTAGAGCTTACTGTTGTACATCCTGAGCAATGTCTTGTGGGTATAGTGGTCCATGGGGATATGGTGGCCCCAAATAGTTTGCAGACTGTTGTTGTGGCTGAGCCAGAACTATCAGTTGGTCCGTAACAAGCGGTAGGTGGTCTGGCACAAGCGGTAGTTAGTCAGGCACCGGTGATGGAGCTTGATCCAGTGCTTGGTCTGGTACCATTTGGTATTGGTCTATTGGTGGTTGGTGGTCACCCCTCATTTCAGCCACTTGCACTGCCAGTGGACGTGGACCTCTTTCACAGTCTCTACTTCGTCTTGGATTTCTTACTCTCGGCATAGAGACAAATAAAGAACAATATTTTATAAAATTAATACAACAGGATCATTACAGTTTAATATCAGACAGGTAATAAATTTATCCAAATAAAATAACACAAAACCAGATTAACATATTTCATGTTTGTTTAAAGACATTATTAATTATTATTTCATTACTGTTGACAAATGTTTAGTTAAATTGTAGCTAACGAACAATTTTCCTTCAGTGTTCCGATTAAGGTGGTTACAATTTATGAAATGAAGTGTAGCTTGATAGGTGACAACAATGTTTGAAATTAAATTTTAAAGTATTAAATTGAAAGTCTGCTGTCACATACTCAATGTTTGTTAAAAGATACATGATAAATATGTTTTAAAATTATCTCCCCTGAAAATATTGCTTTTTTAGGCCTTCTTTCTTTATTTTTTCCAAAACTGGCACACGGTTAAATACACAGTTTCACACGCTGACACTATTTTATTTACAATGCCTAACTACCTAATGAGTGCAACCTAGCCCAAATTTCAAGATAGATAATGCTGTTGTGTTGTATGAATCAATTCTATGAGGCGCATGTACCACGAAAGGACATCCATTTTGAACGATAATGTTGGGACAATTTACTGATGTACACAATGAGAAATATGCACTGCCAGCTATTTTTTTCGCTGATGCGATGATGATGAGCATTAAGTAAATTTATAAAATAACATATAGTGAAGGGTTTAGCATAACATCAATGGGTGATATACCATACTATTTGTGTAAACGGCTTATTTTGCGTGCCAGTAAAGTTTCTGTTTTCTTTCTGTAATTTTGCCATGACCGATTTACCTACGCTATATACATACACCAAATTGAAGATGAGGTTGAAAGATAGATTTTTTGCAAACCTTAATAAGAGTGGTACCGTTTTTCTCCTAATAAACATGTTTTTCATCTAAAAATAATCTATTTTTCTATTAAAATTAGTAAACATGTGACATTCTCTACATTTTTACGTTTAAAAGACTCAGATCAATTCAGGTAAATAAATGTGGTATTGCATTATTCAGTACAATGGATACAGTTAATTGTCTAATCATGCAAATTAAAGGTAAGATATTGTTGGTTTTATTGTACACAATGAGTTTGACAGTTCCTGAAAAAATATGTACATATCGTGAGCCCAGAACCATGTGGTTTGGTACGTTGGCGAATATTTGTCAACTAAGGTTTATCGGTTTTTTATATCAGTGATTGAGTATCTGTTTCATTATTGTTTTTTCTGGATATTTGTTTAGTGTAAGGGAATAATAGGGAATTAATATTCAAATGTTTTAAAATGTAAATATTGTAAAATGGGCAACAAGAGAAATTGAAAAAGAAAACATTTGATTTGCCATCGGGCAGACATAGCACTATTTGTAAGAGAAGAAAATATGTACTTAATGACTTCGTACTTGAAAGAATGAAGCAACTGAACAAAATAAAATGTGCACCATATCAGCTGAAAACAATTGCAGCTAACAGCGGTTTGAAAGTTGTTGTTAGAAGAATACCTAAAACCATCCGCTTCATATCAAACAAACATTCTAATGCTTTTCACACCGTCAATAAACAACACCCTTTTGACGGATTTCGCATCTTTGATGTTGATTTACTACGGGAGCATGTCGGATATTACAACTCATGCTATCCTTTGTGAAAAGGCACGTGAGATAGTGGAAGCAGGTTAAAGTCCTGTAACTTTACTTTCAGAACACAACCAATGTGGCTTAGCCACTGTGCTTCATGCTAAATGTGAAGGATGTTCTCAGCTATTTAAGATAAGTTCAGTAAGAAGACAGCAACTGGGAATAGTGAACAGTTTGAGATAAATATACGTACTGTGTGGGAGGAGCATTGTAACATGGGGGATCTTCTTCTTTGAATGAAACTAAGTGCACAATGGGTTTACCTGAAATTAATGATTCAATGTATACCAAAAGAGAGTGTGAAATTGGTAAGTGGTGGAAGGAGGTGCTCCAGGAGGACATAGTTAAGAATGGCGAGGTAGAAAGAAGATTGGCTATAGAGCGGAATGACTTCCATATGGGTGTACCTGCAATAACAGTTGTTTGTGATGGAGGGTGAAGTAAACGTTCACATTGGCATATATACAATGTACTTGGTGGTTTAAGTTTGATTTTTTGCGAAGAAACCAACAAACTTCTGCATATTGGCATTAGGAACAAACTGTGTTACATTTGCAGCAACACTGTGACGACAAAGAACGAGGAACCACGGCAACCTGAATGTTTAAAAAACTGGTCTTAATCCTGACAAGAAATGGAATCTTATATCATTACAAAGGGATTTCTGAATGCCGAGACAGTACATGGATTACGTTTCATGAGAGTAATAGCCGGCGGAGATTGCTTTATTTACAGCAGGATTATGGAGGAAGTTCCGGTATGGGGTATATTTGTCACACAATTAGAATGTGCAACTCATGCATGTAAATGTCTTCGGGGCCACCTTGAGAGACTCGTAGATGATAACCGTAATAACAAGGGTAAAAGTTAATTAACAAAGGTAACCAGAATCAGAATTGTAACATCAGTGAGATGCGCTATCAAAATAAGGTCAGCTGTAGCAGATAAAAAGAAAGAGATCACAGTAGACGTTCTGACTTTTGCATAAAACATGCGACTTAAATGAAGATGAAGATTTAATTATGAACACAACAGATTGTTTTATGTCAAGTCAAGAAGAGTACTGAAAAGATGGAACAAGAAAAAGAGAAAAAGGAGGAATCAAACTGTCAATGGTCACCATTAAATACATATTCAAAAATGATAAGAGATGTTTCATTCTTTCTAGATAGATTGGCTAGCAAATGTGAACGATTAATTTGAAATTTTACATCGAATTTGGCCGAGAGTTGGATGAGCAATAGAGCAAAGTTTGATGGGGGAAGATGAAAAACAGGTGTTTTATAGGTTCATGCCAGGCCAGATGTTACGGCGAAGCATTGCGTAAAAACTTTTGACCTGCTCGGTCACCAGTTGATCGACAAAACGTTGCAGGCGTTAATCAAACTTCTAATTTTAATGCGCTGTATAGACAGCGTTCGAAAAAATAATACAAGTGTTGGGAATTACTAAAAAAGACCAGAAGTTAAAACAAAGCGTGCATGAAAGGATGATACTATATCAAAACTTACTAACAAAAAGACTCGTAACGAGTATGGAAAAGATGCCAAAGACGATACACCAGATATTGATCCGACATTACTTCAGACAATTTGCAAAACATTTTTTCGTGAAGATGTCAATATTAATGATAAAATGATAAGTGCTATAGAGGTAACATCAAAGCATCAATCAGAATCCCAGACATGGATTAATGAAAGAAAGAAAATACATACTGCAAACAACTTCGGGGATGTGATGAAACGAAGGGAAATTACAAAATGTGGGAATCTGGTGAAGAGATTATTGTATTCAAACTTCAAAGGAACCCAGTCTTCTCTGAATGGACTTAGAAAGGAAGAAAATACACGAATGGAGTATTGTAACGTAAAAAAAATCACAGAAGGCACGTGACAGTTGAAAAATTGGGACTAGTTATCTGTGGACTACATAATTGTCTGGGAGCATCTACAGATGGATTAGTTCATTTACAGAAAGGTGATGTTGGCCTTCTTGAAATTAAAAATGTACTTCACAAGAAACCAATTACTTTGAAGGAAGTGGCAAAGCAAAGTAGTTTTTGCCTTCAACTGTGCAATTATTAACTTTCATTGAAGAGAAACCACATTTACTACTACCAGTGCCAGGGACAACTGAATATATTGGAGAAACCTTTGTTGGATTTTGTAGTTAGAACAAATGATCCATATGACATACATATTGAACATATTTCTCGCGATGAAAGTTTATGGAACTATGGTACTAAAGTTGGAGACTTTTTATATGAAGACACTTGTTCCAGAATTGGCATCTCCAAGACATGACACAACAACTGGTATCAGAGAATCAACATTGCCATGGGTATGTGCACACGCACGCACACACGCACACACGCGCGCACGCACACACACACACACACACACTCCATTTTGTTTTAGGCCTAAACAAGTTTTTTGTTTCTAATTTCTCGACCAACCCTACTTTTTAATTCCTATCCTAGAGATATAATTGACAAATTTTATACAACAGCATAAAGGCAAACAGTGTTTAAATAGTATTGTAAACCAAGTATACGTACAGTGGATTTTTTGTTTTGCTTGTCATGGAATTTAATGTAGCTAGCAAATTAAGTTATCTTAAACAATTATTTATTTCAGTTTATAACCGAATCTCAGCCAGCAGAACCCAAGGGCAAGCAAAGGAAAAGTAAGTCAATACGAGTATCCCAGCCAAGCAGCGGAAGTTCTTGTTATAAGGAATGATAACATGTGTTTTATTTACAGAGCATTCTGCTGATTTTAGTGATTAATAAGTTGCAAGTGAGTCTGTTTATTATAATAAATGTAAACACTTTATAAATCTATTATTAATAAAATCATAATGGAAATGTGCTGTTGATAAGTATGTTTTTTTCTTATATAAAATAACAGTTTTTATATATCAAATAATATGTGCAGGCATAAGTCCAGTGGATAGAGTGTTGGCCGCTTACGCCGCCGCAGTTGCGGGTTCGTTCCCCAGGTAGACCTGATGCGTAAAAAACAACTCATTTCTACCCAGTAAGCGGACTGGAGAGCAATTCATATAAGCTCTGAGTTTTTTTTCATAATCAAGGTAAAACAATGGTATAAACTAACTAACATGACTTTCACATATTGTGTTCATTGCTTGAAGTATGTTTTTTATTCCAAATTTCAGTTAATAGCTTGCAGAATAGATAATATCATGAATGCAATATGTATTTCAGATTCCACAATCTTCAGTCACTGGTTCACAGTTGCTACCAACAAATACAGGGTCACAACCACCAACCAGCTGTGGTATTGCTCATAATTCTGGATATCCAGTGGTATTACTTAATTTTATTTTTATATATAAAAACTTTTATATTTTGTTGTCCTAATAATTTTCATCAAGAATGCGAAAGTCTTAAATATGATTTATACAAAATGTAATATCAGTGTTTTACAAACAATTACATATACTCTGCATGTTTTGAGCAGTGAATTATCTCTCTGTCATATAAATGCTTTGGCTGGTCCAGGACTATTATGATCAAACATCTGGCTATCAAACCAGGGGTTGTGAGTTTGAATCACTGCCTGATCACAGTGTCTGTGATGGTTGGTCATTAAGTTTGTGTCCTCCACCCGTCCGACTAACGGAGAAACTTAAGGTTTGTCTAGTACTGGTTAACCACCAAGCAGACCCAGAAACAATGGTAAGATGTACTGCTCATTGTTAAATAACTTACTTCAGTTTGGGACAAAATAGTCAAAAGAAAAACATAGTAGTGATTAAACTGGTCATGGTTAAATGCAAATTTCAATTATCAGGCTATTTAGTTTGGTTTCATTTGGTGTTTCAGACAATAAAACATACTGCTGAAGAAATCCCCACATTAGCCGGACAAACAGGGTTTCATGGAGCCACATCTAGGTAATATACATAATGCATCAGAATACCATTGCCATAAAAATGTACGGTCTTAATAAAGTAGGAAATATCAGCAATTAATCATAAATTCACTTGTGAATTTTTTGTAATAAACTTATATGTACAACATAGAATTACCTGAAATGTATATCTCGGCTGAAGACTTTACCTGTACCATTTGTTGTATATTTTGTAATTATAATATTAACAAGGCTGAAAATTACTCGGTGATTTTTGTGTCAAGTGCACACACATAATACTGCACACAATGTTGAGTCTGATCTTGCTATATACTAATTTTACTGACAGGCCATACATTTTAAGCAACACCTTAAATGTGATGAAAAGATCAATCCAATAATCTAAGGAAAGACAAGTCCATAATGTATTAATTTACCCTTGTAATGTTTATTGTCAATGTTTATTTTAGATCACACAAAGTGAGGAGGACAAAATTTGTTGACAGACGAATTACACATCAGTGGCAAGAATAAGACACTTCGAAACACTGGTACAATGGAACCGTTTTAAGTGTCCGTTCGGCTAAAGATGGGGATCCAGGTGCAATATACCAAGTGCACGACGATAAAGAGGGTGAAGCTTTGGATGTAGAAGATTTGTCTTCAGATTACGATACAGGTTTACTGAAATTCATCGACGTTTGAGTAACATACAAACTAAATCCTGAAAACGTTTGTAGTGTTTAGTTGCACTTTTGGATTTTGTTAACACAGTGATGATTACGTTTGCATTCTATGACTGCAATTCTTGGGATATTTACACATTCATATGGTTGTCGTTGCATTACGTAAGTGGACTACTTCAATTCTTGGATAATTAACGAACATTTATAGATATGATTTTTCATCAATTTGTGGATGTGTTATATAACATTTGAATTCTGTGACTGCAGTTATTGAGATATATAAACCTAGATTGGGTTTTCTTGGTATTACCGAAGTGGAGATACTGATATTGTTTGGTAATTGAGAAACACTTATAGATTTCCTTAAAACATTTCTTGAAATAGTTAAAGTGTTGAGTTTGCCTTGTTGGATCAGTTAAATACATTTGTGACTGCAGTTATTGTTAGTTATTAACACATGCCAAATTAAGTGTAATATGTTATGGACATTGATACATAGAAAAGTGCCAGGACAAAGGTAATACATATATATTCTTGATTTTATTCAATCAACAATGTATATTTTTTAAATTCTGTTAAGTGTTACTTAATTTATATATATAATTCTATAGTTATCAAAGAAAAAAATACAACATTACCTTCAAAGTAAATCTACACTTGTAAATTGGATTTGATAAAAACCTGTAACCCTCTTAGGCCACCATACTTGTGAAAGTAGTTCCATTTTATGGTCAATGCCATGTGCATATTTTGTTTGTGATGAAATACACAGTTAGGAAAAAGGAATATAGTGAACAATTACAAGTGTTTCAGTTTGGTTTTTCTTCTAGGTTGTCCCAGAAGGGTGATTTTTAGGTCTTAAACACTTATTACAAGACTTGCTGTACTTGTCAATATTTCACTGTCAGGTTTGAAAAATAACAATAGTTCCATGTTAATTATTTCTTTTTCTATTTTATGTTTTTCATTTCTAATACTCATTTATCATATACTTGTACATACTTTATTTTAAATGACAACTCAATATCAATGAAGAAATGATATTGTATTTGAATTTTGAAAAACAATATTGACATGAATTTTCCTATTCTATATTAATCAGCGATCTTGGAACCACCTTAAATAAACATTATTGCGTTTGATTACAATACAAACCCCGATATTGATGACGTCATTCATAAACTACACAAGATCTGTTTTGATTTACCTGAATATTGCAGGTAAGTGACCGATATAAATAAATACAAACCCCGATATTGATGACGTCATTCATAAACTACACAAGATCTGTTTTAATTTACCTGAATATTGCAGGTAAGTGACCTATATAAATAAATACAAACCCCGATATTGATGACGTCATTCATAAACTACACAAGATCTGTTTTAATTTACCTGAATATTGCAGGTAAAGTGACTGATATAAATGAATACAAAACCCAATACTGATGACGTTATTCATAATCTGTTATAATTAACTTGGATATATAAATAAACTTTTATTATTTATATATTTTTTATAAAAATAAGTTTTTAAATACTAAAACATGTTTAAACATAATAATAATGCAGTGTTAAATAACATATATTAAAAAAGTATGCAATGTATTAACTCTTACATCGAGCATGCACTTTACCATGTAACGTCCTGTGCGAATCATAAATATCAAATTTTAACTAATTATAACATATGTTTTCTTAAAATCAAATTGACAGTTGTGTTAAAGAATCATTAGTTGATGTACTGACATTTATCAATTACCTTTCACTTTAATATTTTTTAACATTATTGTGTGATAAATGAATAACAGTTCTCACCATATAATTATCCAAGGAAAAGTAACTCTTAATACTCCTTGCTCTCCACTCATCATAGTTACCCCCCTTTTTTCAAAATAAGTGATCGTACTTAGAAACTTCGAATCATGTATAGCCTTACTATCTATTCAACAGTACCTATTTTTTTTTTAAAAAAAAACAAAAAAAAAAAAACAAAAAAAAAAAAACGTAGGGTCCTCCGTGGCCGAGTGGTCTAAGGCGCCGTCTCAAGATCATTTACCTCTCACCGCTATGGTTGTAGGTTCGAGTCCCGCTCGCTCCAAAAACTTTATGTGAGAAAGTTTCCAGTTACTTGCGGAAGGACGGTGGTTCTACTCAGTCTGACTCAGTCTGAGGTCTTCCTCCACCAGTAAAACTGGATATGCCATATATAACCTGAAATGTGTTGAAAATGGCATTAAACCCCATTCAAAAAAAAAAAAAAATAAAAAAAACGTATACAAAAATAACATTCACCGCAAATATAGAATACAGCCTCGCTGCAAACAGCCCTACAGCGTAAGCAACTGCACTAACGTTATAATAGCGTCTTTGTTCTAAATGATAGAACAACTATGCCTATGTATTAGCAAGGCTGCTGTCGTATTTCTTTACAGTAATTTTTCAAAACCCGATCTAAAATAGGCATATTTAAAGGAACTGAACCAAATATGCATTATGCTTTCGTTCTTATCTTAATATGTGTTGTCACTGTGCATACATACATGTGTTGTTAATATCATGAATAAAAAAGGTTTAAACTATTATGGACATTTTTTTTTAAATTTCAGTCATCAAATATATGGTGACCCATTTAACCATCCAGTTATAGGTCTGTGGAGGATGGGGTGGACCATCCCACCAAAAACCGTACAAATAGTTGACGTGCATGTTTATTTAATATATATTTTACAAATGTGTATAACAAGGAGCAAAAGAAAAGAAATGAATATTAAAGATATATAAATGGGCAGTAAAATGAGTATATTCAGTTATGGGAGAATACATTTTACACATAAAATCGTCAATTTTAAATCGCGATCACTCATTGAAGGGGAAAACTGATGTGAAAGTCTGATGCGTTTATGCCGATAAGATATTGAAACTTTATGAAAGATTAAAACATACAACCAAACATCATCAAAATCACTTTTCCGGTTGAGAGCGGCTTCACTTCACTAATCGCAATTGAGGGCGACAAACACAGAGCATCGTTCACTCTGAAACCAGAAAAACAGATGAATGAATATGATCGTCCATTGTGATATATCAAAAATACAATATGTGTACACTGTTTGTTCAGATGTTTCCTTTTAAAAAATGTTTTTATCTATGATATGAAATTAATTATGTCTTGAACAATTGTATTTCTCGATATGGAACCTCAGTATATACATGTAAAAACAATAGTTCCAAAAATACACCAATATCTATTTCACCCCCCCCCCCCACCCCCGCCCCCTCGACGATTCAAACGTTAGGTGAGTGTTGATAATAGAGAGCAATGTATTTGGGATTTTTTCTACACATAATATTCTTTAGTAAACATGTTTTTATATTAAACATCATTCACATGCGCGTATCAAGGAAATTTAAAAATTGAGATAATAAACATATGCTCGTTTGCAATAATGTAATATGTAGGTATGTATTTCTATTACTGATTAAAAAGCACATAACAACGTAACTAACAAGCATATATCAAATGATAATACACAATGAGAAATATGTAGTATAATTTGGTTTTAAAACCGCAGCCTGGTCACGTGGTAGAGCGTCCGTCTTGCACGTGAAAGACTTGAACACGTGTACAAGACATTCCTCGCTCCGTTCAGTATTTAGTGGACAGTTCTGGCTCGCTTGGTCCTGGTGTCAGTATAATGTGACTGGGTGGGGTATCATACCGTGAGTGTGCAGCATTATATTCCAGTGTGGCAGCGCTTAGAAAACTGTCTCAAGTAGACATTGCCGCTATATGACTGAAAATTTATTGAAGGCGCCGCTTAACACCATACAGCAACAATATATTTTAGTTCAAGCATACATATTTTTTTGTTGTATTTGTTGGTTTTTTTGCACCATCAAATGTGAAACAAGTTATCGCCATTTAGAACATCGCGCTCGGTGTTTATTGGGTAGAACCAGTACTAAAGTAGGTGTGGATAAAGTGTATTACTCAAGGACAACATACATAGCCGCGGCGGAGGATCAAACTAACGACCCTTCGATTGAGGGTCCGATGTGGACAACACATATAGCTGCGACGGACGATCAAATTAAGGTCCTTCGATGCAGGGTCCGATGATGACAACACACATAGCCGCGGTGGACGATCAAACTACCGACCCTTCGATGCAGTGTCAAATGTGGACAACACACAAAGCCGCGGCAGAGGACCAAATTTACGACCCTTCTACCACCGGATCACACGCTCCATGTTTAAAATAAAATATTTCAAGGTGTATATTACAAATTTCATGAAAAAAGTTAACATATTGGAACGAAAGTTCGTAACCTAAAATTTAGGCTAGTGTAAAAGTTAAAAATTAAACACATTCACCAACACGACTACCGCCACCACAACATCAACAATGACAGCACCCCCACCATCAACAACAACAACAACAACAAAAACACCACCACAATAACAACAACGACAACAGTAAAACACAACCACCACAATAACAACAACAATAACAACTAAATAAAATGTCAAACTATCCTAAACCATTTGTCAAACAGGTATTTTTTTTTGTGAAAATAATACAAAAGGTTGAAGGCAGCAAGTAATTACAAAGGAGAGCAAACCATTAACGATTGCAACGAGCATTGTGTTACAGCATAAAAAATATTAATGATTAAAGTAACTTGTGTTATACGCTAAATCCAGTATGCACAAACGCATGTTCATGACTTTCTGTAATTTAATCGATAAATGACTTATTATTCTATTTATAAACATACACACCAGTCATACACACAATGTCCATTCATTAAGTGCACTTGAGCGTTATCCGCTTACGTAAGTTAGGTAATGCGTAGTTAGGATATATCGGGTTGGTCTATCTCTCTATATTCGCCAACACATCTAACGACTTAACTTAGATAACGACCAACAGTTTAAGTTGTGTTAAAACTATGGATAAGAAACTTATTATGTATTTTTACCATCAGGTAAGTAGTCATACCTTTACTTACATTGTACAACCAGATTAGTTTAGAGTTAATGTACTTTTACAGAAGAGCTAAGAGGAAGTTATTTGCCATATTTGTCCATTATAGTATCACGACAGTTACAGTTTGAAATGGATATTAGAAAATAATCTATAACAAAATAATAGCAACAAACAAAACACCAACACCACAATCACAACCAACAACAACAACAAAACACCAACATCATCAACAACACCATCACAACCACCAACAACAAAAACAACAACAATAACAACAACAAACAAACAAAACACCAACACCACCACTAACAACAACAAAAAAACAACAAGACACCAACACCGCCACCACCACCACCACCACCAACAACAACAAAACACCACCAACAACACCACAACAACAACAACAAAACACCAGCACCAACCCCACCACCAATAACAACAACACTACCAAAGTTAACAACAACAAAAACAACAACAAAACACCAACAACAACACCAACATAAACAACAACAAAATACCACTTCCAGCAACAACAACAATAACAAAACACCACCAGCACCAACACCACCACCAATAACAACAACACTACCAAAGTCAACAACAACATAAACAACAACAAAATACCAACACCACCAACAACACCAAAACCAACACCAACACCACCAACAACAACACCACCAACAACACCACCACAACAACAACAAAACACCAACACTACCACCACCAATAACAACAACACTACCAAAGTCAACAACAACAAAAAACAACAACAAAACACCACCACCAGCAACAACATCACAATAAAACCAACAACAAAACACCACCAATAAAAACAAAAACAACACCACCATCAACAAAACAACAAAACACCACAATCACCACCACCAGCAACAAAACACCATCACCACCACCACCCATGATTGGAGGGTCGTCGGTTCAATCCTCCGTCATGACTATGGTGCTCTTAGCAAGATTTTTTTCCGCATTTGCTTAGTAATGGTTCTGTTTTTAGGAATACTTCGAGCGTGATTTGTTGTTATACCTTGTTTCACAATCGATGTAAAATGAATTAGTTTAAACAAATATTCATCCAATTCATGATATAAATGACACATCCAATTTTACTGGTGGAGGAATCTGAGTAGACCCTTCCGCAAATAACAGGAAAACCTTACCGCATAAAGAATTTTTGGAGCGAGTGAAACTTGCACCTAAGACCTTAGCGGTGAAGGTAAGATCTTGAGAGAGCGCCTTAGACCACTCAGTCACGGAGGACTCTTTCTCGTTCTTCACTTTACGCATAACGCTCTTCTCAAATACTTTTGATCCGCCTGTCTTATCATTGGCACAAACGTACAACATTCAATGCGAATTGTGTATTGACATTTTAGGGTAAGGTCATGATTTATGTTATTGGAACGTGCGGTAAAATGTGTAGGCTTGTTATTCAAAAGCAGTTGATATGTGATATAAACCAAAATTAAGATTGAGGGTGCGCAATTTGAACTTATGTATATGTATTCATTTGAAATGTTTGTAATGTTTTAAATGTTTTCTTATATTGAAAAAACATATAAATTATAATAATTGTTATAACGGTTAAAGTAAGTGTATCAATGTTCTGCATATTAAGTTACATGCGTTACGGTATGAGTTAAAGAAAATAAATAGAACAAAGTTATTGGTTACATTTGCAGAAAATTCATTTAAATATACAGAAAAAAGCATGTGACATCCGTTTATATTGCACTGCCCGCCAAGTCAAATTCATAATTTTGTCCTAAAACAGCACGAGATACAAGCAGGTGTTAATTCATTATTAACATTGTTTTGTTTTTTAAGTCTTAATTTTATAGTTCGACCAGTTTTTCAAACCTCCACTTGCAGACGATGTCTTGTACACATCAGGTGTACGGTTTCTTTAAAATCGTTTTCTCTGTTCATTTGTGAGCCGAATTTCACAACAGAGGTGCTTTTTAAGTAAATCGTCGCTTGGTCGAGCGTCTGTCGGGAATATTATTGATTAGTTGAACGCTTGCGAGTGCCCGCTCATAATTCAAGAAGGCTTCAATCAACAACAACTTCGGACGCCATCTAGGAAATCTTGGTGAAGCACCTGTCAACTAGAATCTCGCTAGTATGCAATAACTCACATGGGCGTCTGCGTTCAGAACCGGAGCGCTCGGGGAATTATTGAACACTACTCAGCTTTTCATATCCGCCTTTCCCATTGTTTAATTCCTGAATGGAACCGTTATACTTGCTTGTATGATGGGATGAGACAACATGTAAACATGTATTGAGAATCAATATTCCGATGAAATTTAAAACGTGATCAATACAGATCGTGGTGGTGGTGGTGGTACAGAATCGTCAATGGTAATAAGAACTAAATGTTTATGTCAATTTGTGTGTAAAGACCTATGGAAGCGTATTATGCATGGTTTCCATTCTTCTAAACAGCTATCGCAATGGACTCGTCAGAAACAAGTTAATAAACTATCAAAAAGTAAAATGTCCTTTCAAAACGCTGTAAATGGAATGTTATTGAACGAGATAACTCATTTAAACAATTAAACCATTTTTTAAACCCTCATACATGTATACATTATTTACACCAATGCGTCAAATAACGCAGCCACACGAAATGCAAACACAATAATAGTATATTTAAAATTTATTTAATACGTTCAGCAATATTAGCGATAAGAAAACGATTTATAAATGTTGTTAAATTTTAAATGTCTTCAATGCTGTCGGTGATACACCAAAGTAAGTTATGAACTGAGCATGGGCTCTGGAACGCATGTTTTAACCCACCGCTAATATATTTGGTTGCTTCGATAAATTTGCATGTTTACCTATGAAGGTAGACTCCTCCAAATTGTTCATACCGAATATATAAGAGTTTTCTAAACAGTACTTCTGTTTGTAGAATTCGGTTGGATCACTTTTTCTCAAAGGATACTTTTTCAGAAAGCATTTATTATGTATAAAACGTAACATAACCGTACTCCATCGTATTAAAGGATGCATTTATACACACTACTGACATTCCTTCAAGAAGTCTAATATCTTCATCTAAGCTAACACAGAATCATGAACTGTTTTATTCCTTTATATATTCGGTATAAAAAATGAAAAATAGGAGAAGTCTTCCTTCAAAGGTAATAATGCCAATCCATCGAACCTTAACTAAACTAAATATATTTGTGATAGACGAAAACATGGGTTCCAAGGTCCAGATTTATTACAGTTAGGAATTCAGTTAGGAAGTTTGTCTTTCATTCCAATCCTTTTGACAAAATTGTTTGTAAATATGTAATGTTGTTAGATATTCGAAATAAAATATGTTTAAACCAACATTTAGTCTATAACTTACTATGGTATAGCACTGTTAGAATTACAAAAAAATGTCAAAAACACATTAATAATTCATTATCTTATACTTAAACTTGATTTGATTTTAATTTATAATTTATATTATTATTGTTTTTGTTTTTCGAGTGGTTGTGTTATTTTGCACATCTTTGAGGGTCTTACTCATGGCTGACTTGTTCAAATGAGATATCTCGTTAAAAAAGACTTTGTTTACATTTAATTATGTATACAAACTAGACATTTCACAGGACTTTCAAAAGAACATTTCACTTTTTATTATTTTAATGATTTGTCTCTGACGAGTCCATTGTGGTACTGAAATATTGTTAATTAGACTGAAAGCCATGTACAACGTGTAACGTAAATTGAAATAAGTATTTCGATCTTATATTCATTGACCGATTTCTGTACCACCTACTCGATCTCTGTACCGGACATGTTTTTATCTATTTTGTTCTACCATACGTGTGTTTGTTAGATACGTTATTCTTACCAAATGTTTATATGTTGTATCGTATCATACAAGTAAGCATAACGGTTTAATTCGCGATTTTAACAATGGGAAAGGCCGATTTGGAAGGCTAAGTAGAAATCAAAATTACCTCACATTTGAGCAGAAGAAAACGATTTCAAAACGTGTGTATGAGACATCTTCTACAAGTGGAGGTTTGAAAAATACGGTCGAACTATGAGTTAATATTTTTGAAAGAACGATGTTGATAATGAAATATCCCATGTTTCTTACATCTTTACGTGTTATAACTATTTCAAACTCATATATAGTCAAACCTGTTTTTGTGGTCACATCTATAAAGTAATTATTTATCTTAAACCGGTTTTAAACTTTGCTTTTTCCCCTGAGTGACGCTTAAAGAAGGTTTTGACTGTGTGGTCAAACCAGTATTAAATTCTGGTTCTAACAGGTTGATTAAAACTGAAATTAAAAAAAATGGTTAAAAGAAAATATGGCTGTTTAAGACAAGCTGCTGTTTAATAAAGGTGACCACTAACACAGATTGGCTGTTGTTTTATTGCGAATATTATACATGTTAAATGTATATACGTGCATGTTTCAAGTGATAACAGGATACGATTATAACGTTATGTTGAACAAAAGTTCAGCCGGGTTGAGAAATGTTATCGTCTTATTGATATGAATGTAATACATCGCGACTGTGTCTATTTGAGACAGTATGCTCAGAGCTGCCGCACTGGAGTACCATGCAACAGACACATGGTATGATACCCCACCCAGTCTCATTGTATTGACATCGGGTCGACGAAACCTATACTCTCAATGTTGAACACCAAGCGAGGAAGCTTCTTGTTTTTAAGTCTTTGATATTAACTGGCTAGGAATTAAGACCGAAGACTTCTGCATGCGAGGCGGACAGTCTACCACTAGACCGCCGCTGTGGTTATAACGTACATATATAATATGTCTTTCAACGCACTCAAATATCATAATACTTCACTACCTACAGATTGATTTACACAATCTTGCTATCTATATAAACCCGTCAATACAACCGTTATCAATACGCAGAACAATATCGTCAGTTTGATAACTATTATATTTAAAATATTGTTCGACCTTGCACCTTTATAATCTAATAACACGTATCTTACATTGCTGAAAGGCAAATAATACATTATTATTTGTTAAATCTCAACTGGCAAAGCAAAACCTACGTTTTAACTTTAACAGTTTTACAATTGAGGAGAATTTATATTTTTGATTTCCAATAATGGAATGATAAGTTTGAATGTCAGACCCTATTTTAAAATTCTGCAAAAACGTAATTCTCTTTTATATTCATAAAATAGTTTACACACACACACACACATATACATATATAAAATATACTTTATATATAAGTCATAATGATAATTTGTATACCATGTTGAGAAATCGGTTCTAATCAGTTCACCCCAGATCTGATCTGGAGCGATAATCGATTGTTTAAAGGTTTTTTACGATTTGAACAGCAAATGCAATAACATTTTTTTCATCCTCATATAGTATTATAGTATAGTTTTAATAACTTTTAAGGCTTTAAGTCAAAAGTAACACTGGTTTCTCAATTCTTATTGACGTGTAGATATTCATTTGTGGTCAATTCATAGAATTGTCTTTGCGATTGAATATGATTATATCTCTGTGATAAAAATGGTATTGTAATGTATAATAGATATAACAGTCTCTTGTAATTCTAATAAGAATGGCATTGTAAAGTCACAAGTGTTCATTGTTTGATATGTACTTTTATATATGTGTTACCATGGTGAGACTGAAGTAAATGTATAAATAAATAAATACCATATTAATAAAGAAATTTTGAAATTGTATATGTATGTTACAAAGGATTCTATACCTGCAGGTTGTTTACGTATCTTCCTGAATATTGTTTCATTTTCACAAAAAGAAACCTGCATCACAGCTGGTTTGAAAAAAAAATGAGGCAGAGAATTAAGGTCATTCGTGGCCAAGTGGACTAACGCGCCGTCTCAAGATTATTTACCTCTCACCACTAAGGTCGCCGGTTCGAACCCTGATCGCTTCAAAAACTTTATGTGTGAATGTGTGTCAGTTACTTGTGGAAGTACGGTGGTTCCTGAGGTCTTCCTCCACCAATAAAACTGGATATGCCATATATAACCTGAAATGTGTTAAAAATGGCGTTAAATCCCATTCAGAAAGAAATAAGATAACAGAGAATTTAATTTGGTTTAAAAACATTTTAGTCATTCATATTTACAAACATACACATCAGTTAACTATAAATATGGATTAGAACGAAAGATGAAACTATTTCACTTTCAAAAGAAAGAATCAAATTTCACTGTCATAAACATTTTAACTGTCATAAATGTTATATTCATATATACATACTTATGCTAGTATTATTAGGATATAAAGTGGTGTGACCTAGAGTGAATAGCACATACACATATTCAAGGTCGATAAGACCTTGTGTACGATACGGCAAACGATTGTTTGATATTGTGACGGGTGTGTTATAATATCTGCATACTGGTTTCTGTTTTGTTGGATGTTTTACAGTACGCGCGTCTTGCGATACAGTTAAATTTATCTTGGTGATATCTGATGGTAGCTCTTAGGTGTAAGCCTACCATTGTTTTTTTTTCTTTATAATACAGAATTGATTTCACGCTTATCATTCATAGAGAGACCAAATGAAAGATTTGAAACTTACATCTTATTGTTTGTCACTTTGTACTACCGCGAAATATGATGACATAAGTGAAAGTTATGTAGCATATAAGAGATGTTTTTCTGTTTAGTGTGTACACTGTTGACAAGGTGAAAGTAGAAATCGAAATATGTATTCATACACCGATGTCAAAGCATCATTTTTTTTCTAAATTCAAATATAACAATGCTTACAAAATGTTAAAAATACATCAAAAATGCCAATCACATTTAACATGAGCTTTAAAATAAGGAAAAGAACATTTAAAGAAGAAACAAGGATTATTTATAACCGCCATTATACGACTATCCCACGGTCCAAGCGTTTCCTGTTAACAATGGAGGTACTTTGCTTTTAATAGAACCAAGCTTCAAAGATGATTAATACTATCTAGTCCGTTTCGTTAGATGCATATTTTTAAATTAGATTAAACGTCATTTTAAGAGAAGAAAGGTTAATATATGGCACCTCCAATTATATTGGTTGAGGAAAACGTTTTCATGAATCTGAAGAGAATTACTGTCCTGGCAAACGTTTTGGATAAAGTTTTTTTTATTGAACTAGCCCCGAATCAACGTCCATGGTCCTCTGTACATGTTACTTATTTGAATACATACCTAGCAATTATTTAGCAAACAAGAGACCCGTGTTATCGTATTAAAATCAAATCATTATTCAGAATCAGTAATATGTTACCCAACTCTTTTACAGCATCAATGTCTACAGCACACAGCGCGCCTCCTTGTAACAACATAATCAACTCTGTTCCTCAACAAAACAATTTGACGTTGAAATACAAATAAAACATTATGGAAGTGTTAGAGTATATGGCTCCTGCAGCATCTTTCCCTAGGTATGAGTATTCAAAAAGGCACGTATCGAGAGTTGTTGACGACTTTCATATCTTGATGAAGGATCTGGAACTTGATTTCAGCGAATTGTCTGTTCCTGAATATAGCGATGTGGAAATATTTGTAACAAAGAGTAATAACTTCGTTGATGAGACATACATTGGACTACGAAACCCCAACAAAGTAAAGTTTAAAGGCAATCATACCTTTGATAACGTGGATGATATTCTGAAGAGTAACATGCAAGAGGCAGATATTGTTCATCCGAAGATAATCGTCGTCAGTGCAAGCAAGGTATCAGACATGGAACCTTTCGTTCCATTTCATCTGAATGCTGTTATTGTGGCGGAAGACGAGAAGTTAGAAGATCAAATCAAAGCATGCATAAATAAAAACTACAGAGAAGAGAATAATATTTCAGTTACAACAAAAGAAAATCTTGGCATGACAATATGTCTATTACTGGAACGAGTTGTTTTTAGAAATCTAAGAGAATGTGTGTATGTTTTGAAAGAGCTGATGGAGGTTGCAATGTTTGAACATGTCAGACGAATTGTAATAATTGAAGACATCACATATTTACTCAAATCGTTTCTCGAAAATGATGACTGCTTCATGGGCTGGTTGAAGGAAATGGAAGGTTATGAGAAAAAATCCGCCCATCACAAAAATACCAAAACCCGATTTTCGACAGATCATTGTGTAAAAGAGGAACTCGAATACAAAAAGAAGGAAAGAAAATTAGTACCAGACTATCTGAAAGCCATTCCGGACATAGAAGAACGTTACATCATAGACAATTGGGTTATCTATGCTCTAGCCTACAAATTATCCAGACATGTTGCCATGGTAACGGAGCAGAGGGTATTTACTGAGTACAAGAAGCTAACGCCGATGTTCAGAACGAAAATTGGAATAGAAATTGATTACGAAACCATTCGATCTAGCACAGCACAACGCATGTTGGAGCTATTTATTTCGACTGTTCACAAATGTAAGTAGTGTTTTTGCCATATAAAACAATAATGTTAACAATCTCAAACAAGTGTATACTAAAATAAAAAATCTGTAAGAAAAAACATAATTGACGAAAGCTGAAACTCTTACTAGATAAAATATAAATAACTCGGACAACTATTCTAAAGTGACCTCTACCAAACTCAAGTAAATATCAATATTTCATTTTCTTCTTGTTTAAATAGATACAGTTGTTGGCAAAGACGATGATCCGGGAGATATTCTCCTTGGTTTCCTTAGAAAGGAGGAGAAGTCCACAATCGTACAAGGTATAAAACAGATGACAGAAAACCTTGAATTTGTAAGTAAGGTTGACAAGCATCTGGATCTACTGAAGGGCAAAAGTGATACGTCAATTGCTCAGCTTCTGGAAGACATCATGGGCTTATACTACAGAAGCAAAGTTCCGAAATTTGAACAACCAACGAGAGGACGAAGAGAACATGTAGTCGAGCTGAACGATAAGGTAAGTCAACAAATTGATGACATATTGATTGAAACTTTTAAAACATGTTTCCATAGTTACTGTTTATACTATTCACGTTCGAGCTCTGTTTCGTAATTATCTAAATAACTTAAGTTATGGTCGAAATTTCTGCGTCCTGCGTGGGCGAGTGGTCTAAGGCGTCGTCTCAAGACCACGTACCCCTAACCGCTAAGGTCTTTGGAATCCCCGCTCGCTCAAAAAACTGTACGTACGTGAGAAAGTTCGACAGTTACTTGCGAAAGGACAGTTGTCCTATTCAGATTCATTCGGAGGTTTTCATTTATCAATAAAAATTGGATATGCTATATTTAACTGTAATACGTTGAAAATGAGCATTAAATCCAATTTAAAAATTATCTAAATGTAGACTGATGGTAACATACTTGTAATACCAAGCCCGCAGTGGTATGACTTTTGGTATAAGTGTTTTATAAAGTTATTGAGGAATAACACAGCATTTGACCAAGGA